>CAJHQQ010004355.1:0-29573 GCA_905132885.1 Moricandia moricandioides | reverse complement strand
CCATGAAGCTTTACTATTTCTTCAAGATACAGCTCTGCTAACGTCTGAACTTTTGTCTGTAAGTTTCATTGGTAGGAAGTGAGCAGATTTAGTGAGACGATCGACATTACCCAGACTGCATCATTCCCACGGCCGGGTGCTCGAGGTAAAACCAGAAATAAAGTCCATTGCTACGGCATCCCATTTCCATTCAGGGATAGGTAGGCTTTGGAGTAAGCCACCTTGGAACTTGGTGTTCCGCTTTTAATCCGCTGGGCAAGCTCTGACATTGAGGAAACCCATATGGCAACATCTCTCTTCATCCCTGGCCAATGGTAATACCTTCTAATATCTCGATACATCTTGGTGCTTCCGGGATGGATACTTAAGAGAGAATGGTGTGCAGTCCTAGGAATCTCCTCTCGAAGTCCTTCTTTCTTTAGGAACGGTTACTCGACCATTAGTAACAAGGTTCCATCATTTGCAACTTGATATCCTTCAAAATTCCCTGCGTTCAGTTCCTCTCGGACCTTCTTTAGGATTCTCGTCTCTCATTTGTGGCTTCTCGGATACGGGCAAGTAAACCAGCTTGACTTACTGCCTGTAAGTTCCTAACGGGTTCTCCTTCTAAGGCAGCCAAACTAATCATCTTGAATTTCTCTTCCAGGTTTCTGAAGTTCTTTTTCAACATCCACATCAACTCTTTCTTCGGCTCAGCGCATCAGCCACAACATTTGCTTTTCCAGGATGGTATAGGATCTGCATATCGTAGTCAGCTACGAACTCCATCCATCGCCTTTGCCTTAAATTCAAATCAGAGTTGGGTGAAAAGATACTTAAGGCTTTTATGGTCGGTGAACACTTGAATTTTCTCACCATACAAATATTGATCGCCAGATCCGAAGAGCAAATACTACTGCAGCCATCTCAAGATCATGCGTCGGGTAGTTTACTTCATGCTTTCTTAGTTTGCCTCGATGCATAGGCGATTACCTTATTGTCCTGCATCAGCACACAACCTAAACCAAACATGAGATGCATCTGTATACACAATGTATGGTTGGTTAGGCTTAGGCAAGGCTAAGATAGGTGCAGTTGTTAAAGCTTCCTTCAACTTATTAAACGCTTCTTCGGTTTCGGTACCCCACTCATAGGCAACACCTTTCCCAGTCAAACGAGTCAGTGGCTTTGATATGCCTGCAAACCCTTGTACAAACTTTCGGTAATAGCCAGCCAATCCAAGAAAACTCCGAATCTCGGTAACAGAAATTGGACGGGGGCCATTCTTTAATAACAGCAATCTTTTCTGGATCAACGGCAACTCCTCCTCTGACACTCGATGTCCTAAGAAGCCAACTTCTCTTTTCCAGAAACGACACTTACTAAGCTTAGCAAAAAGCTTTTGATCTTGAAGACGCTCAAGAACTAATCGTAGATGCTTCTCGTGTTCTTCTGCACTTCGGGAATATATGAGAATGTCATCGATGAATATGATAACAAACTCGTCCAGGTATTCCCGAAATACCTCGTTCATTAGACGCATGAAGGCAGCCGGGGCATTGGTTAGACCAAAGGGCATTACTACGAACTCAAAGTGTCCATAGCGAGTACTAAAGGCAGTCTTCATTATGTCATCTTCGGAGATCGGTATTTGATGATAGCCTGAAGCTAGATCTATCTTCGAAAACCAACTTGCACCTTGCAACTGGTCTAATAGCTCATCGATTCTCGGGAGTGGGTACTTGTCCTTAATGGTCACGTTGTTGATTCCACGATAATCAATACATAACCGCATGCTTCCGTCTTTCTTCTTTACGAACAACACTGGGGCTCCCCAAGGTGATGAACTAGGACGTATGAAACCCTTGTCTAGCAAATCCGCTAACTGCTGCTTTAACTCAGCGAGTTCTGCTGGTGCCATTCGGTAAGGTGCCTTAGCTATTGCAGCGGATCCGGGCTCTAGGGTTATAGTAAAGGGGTTACTTCTAGACGGCGGCAATCCTTCTAATGCCTTAAACACTACCTCATACTCTCTAGCTACTGGTATGTCATCCAAATTCAGCTCCTTCTCGTCTTCTACTTGCCCAGCAATTAAGGTAACCAGGTATACTTCTTCACTTTGTTCTAGTAGGCTCTCTACTCTCAAGGCTGAAACTAGCGACACTCCAAGACTCGGTACAATGCCATGGTAAGCTAAAGGGGGTTGGGTATCTCTCTCGAATATAATTTTCCCTCGATAACAATCGAGGTGAGCTCGGTAGGTGGACAGCCAATCCATTCCAAGGATTACCTCATACCTCTCTAAAGGGAGTACTAACAAATGGGCTGGAAAAACCATCTCTTGGATTACGATCGGAACTTCTAAGATGCATCCTTCAGTTTCAAGGACTTGATCTCCAGGAGTTAGAACGGAAATGGTTAAATTCACTTTAGCGAATTCTCCTTCGAATCTAGACGCTACTTCAGGAGCTACGAAACTATGTGTTGCTCCAGAATCGAACAAGATATGGGCGGATATTCCACCCACAAGCAAAGTCCCTGACCAAAATTGACTTCACCGTCAATTTATTTATCAAACCATTTTTAACACTTTTATATTACTAATACACCAATCATTTATTTGCATTCTTATTAATTTATGCAACACTCAACGAGATAAGAAAACAAACCTGAAATCGGACCCTTTGGTGGTTCCGATGGTCCTGGTAGTTGTAAAGCGTAAGCCCTACCAGATGTGGCTTGACGCTTAGGAGGGGGTAAGGGTAAAGGTGGGTTGACATGCACAACTGGTGGAACCCCCGGAACAACAGGCTGAACCGGATGAGTGCGTGGACAGGATGTCGCATAATGTCCTCGCTCTCCACAGGTGTAACAAGTGACGTGAGATGGTACCGATGGTCGGAACTGTCCCACAGTAGGACAATCTCTCCTAACATGGCCCAGCTGGCCACAACTGAAACAAGTCGGGTTTCTAGGTCTCGGTCCTCCCGAACGACTTCCCCGAAAGACTCTATCTCCACGTCCCCTCTGCATAACCGAAGATGGCTGACGCTGGAATGGAATAGATGGACGTCTCGGTGGTGCGGAATGGCTAACAGAATCTCTCTCAACAGCAATGGCTTCCTCAACATTCACCGCACGCTCCACAAGATCAGCAAATCTATGAAACTCCAGTGCCTCGAGTCTGCTCCTGATATCCGGACTAAGTCCCCTAAGAAACTTCCGGATAATCATCAGCTCATCTTCCTGGCCAAAGCGTACATATTGCCTGAGACGTGTGAACTCGGCCTCATACCTCCGAACAGATAAGCCTCCCTGAACTAACTCCATAAACTTAATCTCCAATCTGTCTCTTGCCTCTGGTGGAAAATACTTTCGAATGAACGTAGTACGGAAGTCATCCCAAGTCAGCTGGAAATCACCAAAACTCCTCTCTACACATAACCACCAATGGATAGCATCCTTCTCCAGATAGTAAACAGCCACGTCCTTCTTGAATTCTACCGGACAACGAGTTGCAGCGAAATTCTGTTCGAGATTGCGCAGCCATGCATCAGCTTCAAAGGGATCAGTCCCTCCTTGGTAGTGCTTCGTCCCCAAGTTCTTCATGATCATAACAATCTTGAGGAAGTCCGGATGAGAAGTGGTAGGTATTGGAGCTGGCTGAGCACGTTGTGCATTCAGTGCCTGTTCCTGTAAACGGATCATCTCGGCCATCAACTCGAGAATAGCTACCAACGCCGGATCTGTTGGAACTGGTGCAGGTTCTGCTGCGGGTGTTGCTTCAGCATGGACGTGTGGAATATCATCAGCGGCAACAGCAGGTGGGTCAGGATGATCAGCAACATGAGCGGGATGATCAGCAGCATGTGCATCAGGATGATCAGCATCATGAGCTGCATAATCATGTACAACATCTACCTCGATGTCTGTATAGTACGGATCAGGTGTCATAGGCATCGGCATCTGAATTTGAGGGCTATCATATGATCCCTCAGACGGATCAGACTCAATGCTGGTACCAGAAGGTGTAGCCTCAAAGCTAGGAGTAGAAAGTGGTGCCGGTGAAGATGGCGGTGAAGAGTCTGGAGATGATGAAATAAGTATCGGTAGATAAGCTCCACCACGTCGTGCCCGTCTTGGTGGCATCTGCAGCAAAAGTTCATGGTAAGTTTCTACCCAGTTCTATCAATTTCTAAAAGAAGGAACAAACCAGCATATCCTAGTTATCCTTGCGACACATTTTTGACTCGAAAAATATTTGAAACAAGTCCCATTCTAGCATCGTAGAACAATGCTCTGATACCACCTTTGTGACACCCCCGATCGTAGATGACCGGAAATGACACGGTCGACGTCCCCCGATGGTCGACCCGAGGTTCTCGGAATATATCCGATTACCTTAGACCAACAATCAAAGAACACCGACGCACCTATCGTATATCACTCTAGGCTTTTCAACCAGACAAGCAATACACGATAGTTAGTTCGTCCCGGACAAGGACTAATATCATTTGAGAACTCGTGATTTATAAACATTCTTTATACATTATTTATTTACTTCAAACATCTTACAAAGCGTTATAGTTTTATCCTATAGCATAACGCACAACAACGTTTTAAGTAAATATACAACAAAAGGTACGTTGCAAGGACAACAAAATACTACCGCTGGTTTGCCGTTCCTTCCGTCCAAAAGTAAGGGTCTCCCACCTAACGGTTACCTGCACACAACAAAGAGTCATGAGTAACTAGTTTACCCAGTGAATCTAGATCCAACTACACAATCAATAATAACCAAACAATAATCAAATGCATATACATGGCCATACAAGTACTAGTACTTTACTTAGCATATCATTTATCATGGTGAATTCTTATTTTAAACTTCACTTTCACATTACCCGCCAAACGCCTTTCATATAATTACAATATATAGACTAGACTCGGTAAACCACAAAGGCTAACCGAGCTTAGTGAGTTAGTATTACCTTCACCCTCGAACGTCCTTATGAACATTCGAGACTGCATCGTCATGCAGTACACGGCCTCCAGGGTGCTACCCCATCATCGTGTCTTCATGACCTTGTTCCATTCGCAGGACCAAGTCACGGTAATGCGGGGAGTTTAGGGATAGTGAATAATAATAAGAGTTCACATGATTTTACTTCCACAATTATTTAATTTTTAATCCCCAATTAATCCTTAATTAATCCATGATTAACCCTTAATTAATCCAAGATTAATACATAATTAATCCAAGATTAGTCCATAATTAATCCATGATTAGTTCATAATTAATCTAAGATTAGTCCATGATTATTTCTTAATTAATCCACAATTATTCCTTAATTAATCCAAGATTAATACATAATTAATCCAAGATTAATACATAATTAATCCATGATTAATTAATAACTAAACAATGATTATTTCATAATTAGGATTAGTACTTATGAACAAGTACTAATATGAGGATTAACCTCACTTTAACATTCTTGATTAATTCTTTAAGTGTAAGTGTTTAAACTAAGTAAACACCCATGGTTCTTTAAGGTTCAGGGGCTTAACACTTAATCAACATCAATCATACACTCACATGATCTAACTTAACATTCATCTAGACTCACTTAGAGATTAGTCTTGAAAGTGGCTGGAACAAGACTCTTAATCAAGGCTGAATGGTTCAAGAGAGAATGGCTCCAAGGATGGACTGGATTGTACTAGCAACCACCACTCCTTAGCTGATCAAAAAAGAGAAAGCCACTTAAGTTCAGACTGCTGGTTCAGCACCTTAACAATCGGACAGTTTTAGGCAATTTATACAACTTAGATCGGTTCATACATGCTGAGTTAAGGTTGGCTCTAATCAGTTCACAAAAGCTTAGCTAGGTTCTAGATAGGTTTGATTCAGGACAAGATCATTTCAGTTTGGCTTAAGTTCAATCAGTTCACACCAGTTTAGCTAATGGTTTAAGGAGATTGATTCAAACCGAACTAAACAAATCTGAACCGTAACAGCAACTTATACAAGTGATCCGACCATGACTTGACCTAAACATGAACTGGTTCTGATCAATACTGGCCTGAGGCAAGGAGATGAAGCTTACCACAAAAACACACGGCCAGAAGAACTCAAATGATTTTCCTCTCCAAGGTAAGCTTGTGGCTGGACTGTTTTGAAAGAAAACAGAAATCAACATCTCTTCATCACTAAAATAGAACAAGGCCTAGGGTTTTACTCTAGGTTCTCACCTTCTGAGCTTATATAAAGCAAGGAACTGAGCTTGAGGATGAAAGGAAATCGTCCAAGGTTCCCCCAAAATTTTCTCTTGATTTTCTCTTCTTCTTTCTCTTTGTTTTTCTCTGTTTTTCTCACTGGTTTTTGGTCTCTGTTTTTCTTGCTTTCTAAGAACGTGGGAGAAACTGGAGGAGGGTGATAAATAGCTGAGGGCCTTGCTTCACATGTGGGTTTAACTAAAGACAAGGTTTAGCTAGGTGACAGGCTGAGGAACCAAAGCAATGGGCAGTGGAGACAGCTAGCTAGTTGGGTCAGCATATGCACATGCTGTCCTTTCCTTCCAATGAAGCAACTCCAGCCAAATAAAAAAAAATATTCAGGAGAAGGGAAGCAAGCATACAAGAAGCTTGTGACTTTCATGTGCCATTTACTACTGAAGCAAGCAAGCAAGCTGGAAGGTGCTTGGCATGTGACTTAAATTTCTGAAAACAAGCAGGCAGCTTAGTAGGTGAAAGACATGAGTGATCAAAATTTATTTAAGAGGTTGGTCCATGGTTCCAAATAAATTTCGACCAACAATTCTTTTTCCTTGGCCCTCGGCATGCTCTTGAAAAATCTTGTCCGGCTTAAATAAAAATAAACCATATTAATTAACACTCGACCAAAACTATCAAGAGAAGGTCTTTCGACCACAAGACAGTCCCGTCGAGACATTAATTCACCGGGTCAAATTTTATTTTTAATTCTGGTTGGACCAACCCAAACTGGTCTTGAGAAGTTTTACTCGACTAAAATACATCCGCTCGTGAGGGTCATTACACCGTGTCCACGAGGATTCTGGTAACTTTGAGATCACCGATTACGAGATCGATAACAAGTGGGTCGCTGTGGGGCTGGTCGATTACATGATCTTCCTCTTCTTTGAAGGTAACAGCTCTGTTTGGAATGTTGCGGGTGGAGACCAGCTTGGCCAGCTTGCGCTTGACTCACTTTTCCGATGATAGAACTTTATCAACCAAGCCGTATCGATGTAGTATTGCGATCCTCCGATGAGCATGTTCACTTTACGACAATTGTTGTCGCTGCCTTTTTCGTCGTGTCTTGTTCCGCGTTTTCGCCCGACTGGTTTCCCCGAGATGAGTTCTCTGATAACAGGGTCTTATCAGTCCTTGGGGAAAGATCGGAATCGCGGATGAGATTCTTTACGCACATTATATCGAAGAGCTCTACTGCGAGCAACTTCGCAGCCAAACTTGCCCCGAGAACTTTGCAGTTGACGATCGTGTGACCTCGGGTCTGGTGGAAGTCGCAGAAGGTATTCTAGTTGTAATTTGAATTCCGGGTCCATGTGTTGCCTTCGTCCTCCCTTGTTCTGATCCGGAGTTGATGGCATAGTTATGCGCTCCCTGGAGATCTTACCCCCTAGTGATGGACGTACTTGTCGTTACGAGGGTTTTTCTTTTTTGGCTTCTGATCTGATGCCGAATCTTTCGAGGGTGTCTTCGTCATCTAAAGCTTTTGCGACAAGACCTTGGTCTCTTCTTTGATGATGATGTAGTCAATGGTTTTGTGGAGCGAATCTTTGGATCGTGCGCGGTTTGTCAAGGGTTATCCACTTATTGAACTTTGACTTGTACTAGAGCGTTTTGCGGATGATATAGCCTATTTATTACAAGTTCTAGGCCATGTTATAGGCTCTATTTAGGGGTCTATTATGTGTGTC
This sequence comes from Moricandia moricandioides, assembly GCA_905132885.1. Lineage (NCBI taxonomy): Eukaryota > Viridiplantae > Streptophyta > Magnoliopsida > Brassicales > Brassicaceae > Moricandia > Moricandia moricandioides. The sequence continues at coordinate 21,630 of CAJHQQ010004355.1, read as the reverse complement.
TAGGCTATGTTTTAGGGTCTTTACAGGTCCAGATATGTTTTGGAGACATATGGAGATACTTCGAGCTTTTGGAACATTTAGAGGAGAAGAATCCGTAGTTGATCAGTTAGAAAGTCGAAGTACAAGATTGTCGTCGATCGATGACACTATCTTGGCGTCGATCAATGTTAGAAGATCAAGATAGATCGATGCTGCACACTTGCCATCGATTGACAGCCAAATCACAGACAGCCGATTTCAAGCCTAAGTTAATGACAAATGATTAAGATGCTCTGGATGAGTTTTGACCTAGATTTTAGTGTTTTATGTTTATGCTTTATGTATGAGAGAATAAAAGGAGAGAAGGTTCCAGAGAGTTTGAATCTTCTATTATAGGTTTAGAGTTTTTAGGGGAGAAGATTCATAACTCCTTAGGAAGATTGCAATTGGAACCCTAGTATTTTATCTATGCATTATATTCAGACTATTGTTCTTACTTTGATTATGTCTGAGTATTTATCAACTAGATTTAGGGTTGAATGATAGCAATCATCTATTAACCCAAAAGTAGGATTGTTAGATTAAGTTAATATCCATCAATTGAGTTGTGCTTAATGCTTGCATTCTAGAGTAGCTAACTAGGATCTCGAAAGTAGGACATGGACGAGTACGAGAGTAGGTTTTGTGCCAGAATAGACTCCATTGAACTAGGCTGTTAGGCGCATGCGAGTGCTGGTGTAATTAGCTTGGTGATCATATCAAATCTTGTTCACACTTCCTTCTTATTTCACCATTGATCGACATCAGGCCTTAGCCGTCGATCAATGGTCTTTCCTTTTGCTCGCATATGAGAGTTGGAGTTAAAAGGGTCAGAATAGTTAATATTTGAGTTCTAGAATATTTAAATTTCCGTGTTTCCTATTCCCTATAATCCATTAAGCTTGAAACCCTAGGTCTATCATACTTACATTTGCATCTAGTTAGTTTAGTAGCATATTTCCATATTTACATTATTATTATATTTCCATATTTCTTTTGTTATCATATTTCCATATTGCATCTATACCTCCTGATAAGGAATATTTCGTTAAACTAATTGTTTGCTACCGATATATATAATTACCTAGCTTAGTCTTTAGAAATAAGAAATTTATTGTGTTCATTGCTCTATGTGGATTTGATCCCTAAGTACTACACCTGATCTCTCTTGGCAAGAATATTATTTGTGTGTTAAGATCATTGTTAATTTGATACGTAATTATTTATGATATTTATACCCTGCTAGAACTATAAACACACCATGTCAAAATTTGGCGCTGTTGCTGGGAAGCATTATTCGCCATTAGATTTAATTTCTACGATTTAGTCTAGGTTTATAGTCTAGGTGTGTTTTTATTTTCAAGTTCCTAAATTTTTATTTATTTTTATTTTTTATGTACATGGAAGAGTACCAGGAGAAATAAAGGACAAGAACTACTATTCTCAGACCCAAAGAAACTCGAACATACGATCCGCAAAGAAAGACGACAAGCATCGATCAACAACATCTTACCCGCATCGATCGATAGTAGCAGACGAGTTTAGATGGTTGCGACTTTAGTATTGGTTCAGGATGAGAATGGAGACTTGTATGACCTCAACGGTCATCTGTGTAATGTAGCAGGTAAAAAGATAGACGATCAGGGGACTGTAATCCCTGATACAGAAGCAGAAGCGGAAGCAGACGCTGCAGTAGCTCAACCTGAAGCTAATTCCCAAGCTGCTCAGACCAGTTCTAATCCAACTAATCTGCCATTCGCCCTCCAGCTTTTTAGAGAAACGATTTTGAAATCAAGTCTGGTTACTTCGAACTTGTAGCGAAGACGCCTTACCATGGGTTGCGACATGAGCACCCTATGGATCATCTGGAGCGATTTGAGGATCTAGTAACTGCTATTAAAGCCAATGGAGTCCCCGAGGACTATCACTTTTGTAAGCTTTTCAAGTACTCAATTGCTGGAGAAGCTTCATATTGGCCTAAGAAGCTACCAATAGGATCTCTGACATCCTGGACTGACATCAAGAACGCTTTCCTTGCGTAACTTTTTTGATGACGCGAGAGAAGAAGATCTGAGGAGCAAGATTGCTGTTTTTTTACAAGAACCTTCAAAGTCTTTTAGAAACGCTTGGATCAGATTTAAGTCATACCAGAGAGATTGTCCACATCACGGGTTCAGCGAAGTGAAGCTTCTTAGCACTTTCTTCAGAGGTATTGGATTACAGTATCAGATGGCTGTGGACACAGTTAGTGATGGGAATTTCAGCACTAGGAGTCTTGAAGAAGCTACAATATTGATTGACAACCTGGCATACAACAGTAGTACCAAGAACACATATTTTGAGAGGAGGAAATAAAATCTAGCTTTGAGCAAGGAGCAGATTGAAGAAGCCAAAGCAAAACTGGATAGTTTTCAAAATTTTCTCAAGAAGCATGTTACTTTTGCACAAGTAAAAGCAATAGAGTCTGGAGATGATGAGATTGAAGAAGGGGATCTGAACTACATTGATGGGAATGATTTCAATAGACAAGGGAATCAATGTTTAAATAGGAACTCCTATGGGAATGGTCAAAGTAGTAACTTTAATCAGGGTTCACAGCAAAAGCCCTTCAACAACAACATGACTTATGGATCTTCCTACTACCAGAATCCTCCTCCAAAAGCTCAGGAAAGCAAGATCGAAGCAATGGTTGACAGAGTTTTAGAGGGACAACAGAAGATGACTGTGGATTTCAATGGAAAGATAGATGGTCTGTACCTCAACCTCAATACCAAGTTCAAAAACCTCAGGACCCATGTGAAAAAGATGGAGAATCAAGTGGTGCAAACAAGTGAAACCATTAGGAGGCATGAGCGACTGATCAAGGAGAAAATGGAGGCTTGACAGAAGCACCACGTCAATGCATTGATTGATGATGATTTTTGGCAGGATGTTAAGAAAGCGAAGCTCCATGAAGGATATTTTCGTGTGAAAAGTTCTATCTCATCTGGCAGTTCTCATTGGAGTCGGTCGACACCAAGCAATGACCATCGATCAAAAGCGAATCCTGCAGTATCCGTGGTTTCGTGTGAATCGACTAACGTCGATCGACACAGAGACAAGAGCACCAACCGACAGACATATAGAGGTATCGATCGACAGTGCAACCTTAGCATCAATCGACAGATGAGAAACCGGTTCGACTGCCGAACATAAATGCGAGTTTGATTGTGCGTCCAACTGTGACGGTTTCAGAACATAATACAGACATGTCTGAAGCTATGGATATTGATAGATAAGAGGAGTGACACTCCAAGAGGAAGCAAAAGATCCCCAAACATCAACGTAGAGAAGACAATGAAAAAGAGATGGATAGCTTTGCCAAAAGAGTTTTCAAATTTCCTCTAGATATTTCTTTTCATGAAACTTATTATACTCACAGATTGTGAATGTTTTTTAGGTAAACAAGAGAGACAGATGATGATATAGAGATCATGTTCAATCATCTTAGAGAGAAGATGAAGCAGAGGACTTGACTGAGGAAGAAAAGTGATCTTGGAATGTTCATGGTTCCATGCTTCATCAAGGGCAACGAATATCCCAATGACCTCTGTGATACTGGATCATCAGTGAGCATTATGCCAAGGACTATGGCAGAGGATCTGAACCTAAAAGTGGAACCCTCCAATGATTCTTTCACATTTTTAGACTGCTCAAGAGTTAACTGAGGAGGGATGGTAAAAGATGTTCCAGTGCAGGTTAACAACACCTTAGTCACAGTAGACTTCCATGTGATGGACATCAAGATACATTGGAACTCTTCACTATTACTTGGGAGAGCATTCATGGCCACTGTGGGAGCTATCTGCGATATGAAGTTAAACAGGTTGTATCTTTCTGTAATTGATCAAAATATTTTTTATAAACCTCTTAAGAAAAAGAACAAAGCTACTTGGATTGAATTTTGTAATGATGCAGAGCTTGTGGCCACGTGCTTCTGCGATTATGAGTTCAATGAGGAATCAGAAGATGGAGCATCGATCGATACCCAGCCCAGACAATCGATAGACAAGCTTTCAGTTCAAAAATCAGTCGACACCCACTCCTTGTTATCGATCGACACTCGACCTTCAGAACTTATCAACACCCACCATGCAGATCTTGATTACAACCCAACCTACCTCCAGTACGACGAAGATTACATAGAAGAAGAGATAATCGAATACCAAAGTATTGCAATGGAGGAGGCTGGTGTTTTTCATGTTTCCCATCAACTCGGGAAATCGACATCGATCGATGGTAACCAATCACCATCGATCGATACTGGTATTAACTCAGAGTCCTAACTAGATTCAGCTGCAAAACTTGAGAAGGAATATGGTTATCTACAACCAGATGAGTTCGATATTATGAGAGATCCAGATGGTCACGCAAGAACTATGGATGGCAGAATTATGCATGTCACGAAGGAAGATGTGGAAGATATACTTGCGATGGCCAATGGAGCTTGTAACCTTTTCGGCCAACAGACTGATTATCGAGCATCGATCGACGGTCACCATACACCATCGATTGACACACATCAGGCATACCGAGGATACACAGTGTCACCTGGTAATTTTCCGAGCGGGGAATTCGGGTGAGAGAGAATTGATCGAAGTCCTGAGCTAGATCCTGCACGAGTTTTAAGCATACATCCATCCTTTTGTCTCTTGCTTCGTATTCCCCGTTGTACTGGGTTGCTACTAGTTAACAATCGCAGTATGCATGGATGTTGTGTATCTCGAGACCATGAGCTACCCGCAAGCCCACGATGAGAGCATCGTACTCAGCTTCATTGTTTAATGCATTAAAAATTAGTCAAAATGATTGTTCCAACACATCCCCAGTTGGCGACGTAAGTCGAACCCCATTTCCTGAGCCTTGTTTGGACGAAGATCCATCGAAATGGACGGTCCAAGTCGAGTTTGGTTCTTGGTTCTTCATGTTTTCCATGGGGAGTTATACCAAGAAATTTGTGAGTACTTGTGATTTTGCATAAGTTTTGGTTCGATAATTGATATACCCTATTATTTACCAGTTTTAGGCCATGTTATAGACCCTATAGGGAGTCTAAAATGTGTGTCTAGGCTATGTTTTAGAGTAGTTTCAGGTTCAGTTACGTTTTGGAGAACTTTAACGATCCTGGAGCTTTTTGAGGTGCAAAACTGCGCAGACACGTCAGATGTTTTGCTATGGATGGAGACCTTCCCACGGTGAGATTGAGCTGAGATTTCGGCACAAGATATAGTTTTGAGTTAGATTTCCAATGCCACTTTTTTTGAGGGTCATCGGACGGTTATATCTAAAGTAATGCTTATTTTACTAAAGAGTGGTATGTCTGCCTCGCGAGAGGAAGCTGTCGAGAAGATGAAGAACTGTCGATCGATGGCACAGCCTTAGTGATAGGGCCTAATATTTAACAGTATTGTGCCATGATATAATCCCTATTTAGAGTCTATTATATATGTTTGGATTATGTTTTAAAGTATTTTCAGGTTCAGGTACGTTCTGGAGAACTTTGGTGATTCTGGAGCTTTTAGAGATGCAGAACTGCGCAGATGTGTCAGATGTTTAGCTATGGATGGAGACCTTCCCACTGTGTGAGCTGATATTTTGAAATAATATATACCTTTGAGTTAGCTTTCCAATGCCACCGGTTGGAGGTCCATCTGACGGTTAGATCTAAAGCTATTCTCAATTTACTGAAGCGTGGTCTATCTGCCTCGCGAGAGGAAAGCTGCAGAGGGGATGAATGAGTTTCGATCGACGGCACAGCCTTACCATTGATCGGGGGTGATCCCAAAAGACAGGCCTGACTTGTTTTATGGCCGATTTAAGCCCATAAGCCATCACAAGTTACCAAAATACCCATGGGCGACCTAAAACCCTATTTATATGTGTCTATGCCATTGTTTAGGCACCAAGCTTTATTCTATCTATTGTTCTTTATTTAATTTCTATTCTATATATATTTATTCTATTCTTCTATGATTTATGTGAGAAAGATCATGTCTGAGTAGATCTCTTGTTTGGTTTAGGGTTTATAAATGGTATTGATGGATTAGCCAAACAATAGAATTGCTAGGGTGATTATTAGATCTATCAATATAATTGTGTTTATTGCTTATGTTCTATAGTAGCTAACTAGAACCCTAATCATAGGATAGTTAGGTGCAAGCGAGAGCATGGTCTACTACCAGAATTAATCCCGTTGAGCTAGGTTGCTAGAAACAAACGAGAGTTGATTTAGTTAATTTAGTGAACTTATCGAATTAGGTCATAAAGCTTGACTCAAGAGACCATCGATCGACGCAGGATCATTGCCATCGATCGACGGTCATTCTGTGTCAACAAGCGAGAGCTGAGACATCGGACTTAGTCAATAGATTAGACTCGCAACGAGAGCTGGTCGTCTTTTACATTAGATATTGAGTTCTATGATTAATACCCTTAGGTTCTATCCTCTATAATCCACTTGCATGTAACCCTAGATCTAATTATTTATTATTATTGTTTACTTGCCAATTAATCAATTATCTTCTATAGTTTATTTACTGCTTATTAATCTATTTTACCTAGCTTAATCGCGAAGGTATTGAGTTTATTGTGTGCCCACGCTCCCTGTGGATTCGATCCCTAAATACTACAATTTCACCTCTCTTGGCACGAATAGTTCGTAGGGTTATTTTGATAGAATTTGCATTGAAATACATAAAACCCCTCCTGTCAAATTTGGTGCCGTTTCCGGGGAGGAAAGATTCGCCATTAAACTCAATTTGTTTGATTTAGTCTAGGTATTTTTCTATATTAGATTACTTACATAAAATAATTTTTTTTGTTTCAGGTACATACTAGCACCAGGAAGCAATGAGGAGAGGATTTTTGGGTTCTTCAAAAAAAAGGAACCTGCTCATTCGCGCACGATCCATAAGTCTACGAGGGCATTCGACACCCTCCAAGCAGTGATCGCTAGCAAAGAGAAGCGATCATCGATCGACACCAATACTTCACCGTCGAACGATACTAACATCATGACATCGATCGACACCCACACTTCACCGACGATCGACGCCACTTGTGAGAACATATCAAAAATTGAAGTTATTATACTTAAGGCTAATGAGAATGGGATCTTACGAGACGAAGAAGGTCTTCCTCGCAAAAGTATAGGACAATTGATTAATGCACAAGGAGCTGTGATACCCGATGTTATTTCTGTTGCTTAGATAAATGACTTCCAGATGAGCCCTGAATGGTATGATTGGGCCGCTCATAACTCTTTTCAGGGTTTGCCTCATGAAGATCCGAAGGAACACATCGAAGAACTTGTGGATCTAGTCTCAAGGAGCGAGCAGAATGAAGTGTCTGAATACCACATGCTCTGCAAGATCTTCCCCTATTCTATCTTTGGGAATGCATTTAGCAGGTTTAGTCGACTGGAACTACGATCTCTGACTCGCTGGGATGATATTGAAATAGAACTCCTTTATGAATTTGTCGATGAAGCTCCAATAGCTCGAGAAAAAGAGGCCAACGATAAGTGGGACAAGATACTTGAAATTTGGAAAATTAAGAAAGAAGACGAGATTCCACGACAGCTTCTCGAGTACGTAGCAATGGGTTTTAAGTATCGTGGATTTGAGCCGAGGGGAGCAAAATAAGTTGATATTATCGATCCGACCTCGGCGTCGATCGACACTAAGACCTCAGTGTCGATCGACACCATGGCCTCAACATCAATCGACACCACCACCTCAACATCGATCAACATTACCCAAGCACAAGCGATCGACACCAACCTCTCTTCATCGATCGACATACTTGCGAAAAGATAGAGAAGGTTGAAGTAGTCATACTGAGTGTTGACAAGAATGGCATCATACATGACGAAAGAGGTCGTGCGCACAACATTGCAGGGAAATTGATTCATGCACATGGGACTGCAATCCCTGATGCTACTGCTGTTACTGTGAATTATTTGATTGAACGACAAAAGGCACTTAGAGACTACAATAGGCTTGAGGATTCCTACGCAAAAAGGTCTGCGATGCGTCGTTCTGCACCACAAAGGAATGTCTTTCAGCTGAATCCTTGATATATCTTTCTTGTGTCTCAGCATCTTTTTCATGCTCTTCCTCATGAATGTCTCAGTAACCACCTTGAATCATTCGATGATTTAGCATCGACCATTAAGTGCAATGGATTCTCTGAAGATTACTACTTCTGCAAACCATTCCCATACTCTCTTGCTGGAGAAGCAGCATGTTGGTTCAACAGGTTGCCACCAGGATCTCTCACTACCTGGAATGACATCACGAACGCCTTCCTCACCAAATTTCTCTATGATACTGAAGCAAATATGAAGATCGATATGGAATCTGTGCTGAGGTATATGGTAAAGGAAGAAGAAGAAGATGGATATGGAGAGCTGAGCAGAGTGGAAGAAGCCGATATTAGTGTTTCGACTTCAGAATCGATCGACACTAAGACTTCAACGTCGATCGACGTTAAGACCTCAATATCGATCGACATTAACCCCTGTTGTTTATCAAAACCATTCTTGGAGCTAGAAGAATTCGTGAATCAATTGGATGAAGCAAAACCTGAAGATTTGGGTCAGGACTTGGAGTAGAAGATTAATGACGATTAGCACACTTTGAGAAGAAATCTGGAAACTCCACCATAATCAGGCATAGACCGACACCCATCGGAAAGAATTGATCGACAGCCACCAAACGTCATCGATCGACACCCTTTTGATAATATCGATCAGCACCCATGGCTTGACGAATACTACTTGATTAAACCATAACCAGTTGGGAAGAGTATGCATGAGTCTGAGATCTCACACCTTGTTGTCCCAGAACATCTACGACCACCTACCTGCACAAAAGAAGCTGCTAGTTTTCACAATAGAGTTAAAAGGATACATGACCCTGTGAAGTTTGTGGTTCCCAGTAATGTTATTGATGTTGAATATCCTATTCCACCAGATAGAAGTGTGCATGTGGATCCCTACATTGAGGTATTTGATGATATTAAGCATACCGTTGTTTCTCAGAGAGCATTGAAGTATGAAAGTGACGTTGACCAAGGACCATCGGTCACAACATCGATCGACACCATCATTAGTGAATCGATCGACGCCAGCATTAGAGCATCGATCGATATCAACACTAGAGCGTAGATCGACACTCATCACCGATCAGAGCAGGATGAGTTCAAAGTGTTTCATAATCTTTTCGATGGGGGCTCCACAAGATCAGAAACGTCTGGGGAAATAGCAGAAAGAAGAAGTAGAAGAAGAAGAGGAACTGGAAGAAGAGAAAAAGGACCAAGGGTGATTCAGAATTGTCATTGATTCCCCACTTCTTAGATGTTGTCAGGAAATACAGAGTGCACATCAGATGCTTGTTACAGCCATTTGCAAAGTTTCGATCAATCCTTATTGGTGAGATGATAGACAAAGGAGAAGAGTCTATGGAGGCTTTCACAAAAAGGGTGATGAAGTTGGAGACATTGGACATTAGGAATTGTTATGCAAGTCCTCAATCTCATCTGGACTGAACAAGAGTTCCAAAAACGTCAAGCTAAAGACTATTCACAAGCGCTGAGTGGGAGGCAACCCACTGTTTAATAAGTTTTAGATTTTTGTTTACTTTCATTTATTACTGATTTTTTTTCGTTTTTTTCTTTATTTCAGCTAAAAAAAAATATCTGAGGAAAATAGGTTGCATAAAGCATCGATCGACACTTGATCACTGTCGATCGACGAATAAAACCGAGCATCGATTGCTCGCTACTTAACTGTGTCGATCGACGGTCACCATCAACAAGCAGGTATATCGTTTTTCCTTGTTGAATTTGGTCCTTATGATTGATTTTCTTCACCAATCTCAGACTGTATAACATTGGTGATAGTGTTTTTTAAGTCTGGGGGAGGTTTACTGATATTGTTTTCTATTTTGAGTTTTATTTTCTATACTTATTCCATAAAAAATGAGTAGAAACTTACAGGTGTACCATCGATCTATTTTGAAGAATCAACATCGATCGACCATGGATCAAGACCATCGGTCGACATTAACATCGTGACATCGATCGATACTTTTTTATAGAGTCTGGTATCAAGTTTCTCTCTTTAGCTATTTAATTATGATTTGGGTTTTCCTAACCAATCCGGAACGGATTACACTAGGGACAATGTAATTGAAGTATGGGGGAGGTTCGCTAACGCTATTTGATTTGTTTTGAGTCTTATTAACTATATATATATATTCAAAAAGTTTAACTGAATCAAGAAGGGCATTATGATATAAATTTATTCTATTTGACTAACAACACTTTAGCACCATTCTTAGAAGGTTGTTTGCAGATATTACTAGAGATACCAAATTGGATCATCCTGTCACTATATCACACTTGCTTAGAAAGTTTGAAGGAACCGAAACTGATTTCCAACACTAATCCTGACATTATTTGCTTGCTTTGGGACTTGGTATACACTGGATCGGATTCCTTCTGCAAGTCTGGAAGGTAAAGTCTGCGTGCCTTTGATTCCTCTCTCTCCCCTTCATGTTAAAAAGGAATCGAACAAGATTTGGTGGAAACAACCATTAAGACTTGATTCATATGATTCTAGAAAGAGATAAAGGTCAAAAATAAGTGAACAGGATCTGGTGGCAGAAACCATTAGGGCTTGATTCATGGAAGCCTGTCCAAATATCTCAGTTAATTATAAAAAAATAAAATGATACCCTCAGTTGCAGGGGTAAGAGTGCATGTGTTCTTTGATTGATACTCCCAAGGTAAAGCATACACATTTATTTTATGCAAAGAAATGAAATCAGTAGAGAGGCGAGTCAAGCTAGTATTTCCTAAGTTGTTGGTAGAATGAATTTGGTTGCTATACTAGGATAGGGTATATAAAGTTTCTCTATGATTGAATTGATAGTATGTGGTTGCAACAAAGTAGGGTGATAGTTATACTTAGACATTATGTGAGTCTCCGCCTTTCAAAACCTCTTTCACAGGCTTTGTTTGCTTGAGGACAAGCAAAAGGTTAAGTCTAGGGGATATGATCGGGCCTGATATATACCACTATTGTAAAATTATATCAGCCCTATTTTGAGTCTATTATATGTGATTGGAGTATGTTTTAGAGTATTTTCAGGCTAAGGTACGTTCTGGAGAACTTTGGTGATTCTAGAACTTTTAGAGATGAAAACTGCACAGATGCGTCACATGTTTAGCTATGGATGGAGACCTTCCCAAGGTGCGATTGAGCTGATATTTTAACATAAGATATAACTTTGAGTTGTATTTCCAATGCCACCGGTTGGAGGTCCATATGATGGTTATATCTAAAGTTATTCTCGATTTACTGAAGCGTGGTCTATCTGCCTCGCGAGAGGAAGCTGTCAAGGGGATGAATTAGTGTCAATCCAGAAGACATGCCCAATTTTTCTCGAGACCAAATGAAGTACAGAAGCCTCCACAAAGTACCAAAATACCCCTGAACGTGTTTTTGACCCATTTTATGTTCTGTTAAGCCATTTTGACGTCTAGGTTTTACTTGTAAGAAGAGAAGAGCTTAGGATTGGAGAGAGAGATATGAACACCTTTACAGAGAAGATCTTGAACTCCCTTTATTTCTTATCTTATTATTCTATGCAATTCATTCAGTTATTTGTTATGTTTCTCATAATCATGTCTGAGTAGTTTGCTTTTAGATTTAGGGTTCTTCAAAGGTGGCTATGAACTGTTAATCACATAGAATTGTTAGGGTAATCATCTAGTTCTTTGTTTACGTTGTTCTTAATGCTGAGTTGAATTTTATCACTTCAACCCTAGATTATAGGAATTATTAGCGCAAGCGAGAGCCTGACTATAACCCTGAAACTTATCTTAAATAGTCTAAAACGCTAGTAACAAACGAGAGTTGAATAGGAGTTTAGAGAACATATCAAAAAAAAAATCGTATCTGTTTAGAAGTAGCATCGATCGACACCACATAGTGGCCATCGATCGATACTCATTTGAGATTCACAAGATTGATCTCTTAAACCCTAGAGTTTGAGTTCGAGAACGGTACTTAATAAAACCCTTAGCAATCTATTAATCTACATAGTTGAGCTTACCTAAGAATTTCCCCTAAGTTTATTCTTTCCCATAAGTCTTTACAAACCAATAAATGAATCCTTGAATCACTGTTTACTAAATCATGGTTACTGTCTAGCTTTAATTCGAAAACAAATAGTCTATTGTGCAATCCTAGAGTCTCTATGGATTCGATTACTAAGTACTACACTGAACCTCTTATTTGAGAGAGTAAAGTGAGAAATAGGGTTAATTTGAAAGGGAAATAAAACCCCACATCAATAATCAATATCGAAGGAGAGTCTAGATGAGCCACAAGAAGCCACATTGCACCAACAGCTTGGTGATGATGCTCTAGCCATTCCTGAAGGTCCCATGACTCGTTCCAGAGTCAAGAATCTCAAAGAGAATGTTGTTGGATTACTCACTTCACATCCACAACAAGAAAGTCTTGGACAAGGTCTGATCCGAGATGTCTTGATCACCATTCAAGCCATCTCTACATCAAGCTGAGTTAGTGTCTAGGCAAGACATGGGGTGCGTGCTCTTTTCCTTGCTTTTGGTTTTGTCCCATGAGGTTTTCCGGAGGAAGGTTTTTAACGAGGCCACAACTTGTCTTCACATCACTTAGGCCCTATCTCGGTCTAAGCCTAAAAGAAGTTACATTTTTATTTCATTTTAAGCTTATGTTAAACTTAGACTATAGTTTCCTTTTCTTGCTTAATGTCGAAACCCTAGAGAGCATGTTCTCTGGTTTCTTAATTAAATGGGTCTCTAAACCCTATTGTACTTCATTCAACTCGAATGCCCATTTTGCTAATCTTTCCGACTGACTTGGACTGTGAAAAATCATTTGCAATGGGAATGAGGTGAGTATTATGATCGCGTGTGACTAAAAATATGGTCTCAGTTTTCGTGCTGACATTACGACGGCAAGCGCTAGTTTTTCCATTAGAGAATACTGTGTATCAGCATCCAATAAGGTTTTACTTACGTAAAAGATTGATTTTTGCTCGCCAAGTTCTTCTCTAATGAGAACGCCACTTACGGCTGTCGTTGATGCTGTGATATACAGAAACATGGGCTCCCCTTCAACAGGTTTCACGAGAACTGGAGGAGTGGTCAAGTAATGCTTCAACTGTTGGAAATATTTTTCACATTCTTCGGACCACTCGAATTTTTTTTGTTACCTTTCAAGGTATCGTAGAAGGATAGGCATTTGTCTGTTGATCGGGAGATGAAGCAATTAAGTGCTGCGACTCTCCCAGTTAATCTTTGCACTTCTCTTTTGGTTCTCGGGGAAGCCATCTTAATTAGCGCGTTGATTTGTTTCGAATTAGCTTTGATGCCTCGATATGTGATGAGGTATCTAAGAATTCCCGCGACGCGAACGCGACCCTGCATTTAGCTGGTTTCAGTTTCATTTATGCAAATTTAGCCTCTCGAAACATTCTTGCAGATGAGTGATGTGATCTTGCTCTTCGAGAGATTTTAACAGGATATCATCGATGTAAACCTCCATGGTTTTTTCTGAGCTGCTCGTAGATATTGCGGTTTACAAGTCATTGGTAAGTTGCGCCTGCGTTCTTGAGACCAAAATGCATCACTTTGTAAAAATAGGTGCCGCGATCTGTGATGGACGAAGTCTTTTCCTGATCATCGGGGTTCATCATAATTTGGTTATTACCCTAAGAAGGCATTCATGAAAGACATAACCTTGTTTCCCGCTGTTGCTTCTGCCAAGCAATCAATATGCGGCAGCGGGAAGCTATCTTTTAGACATGCCTTATTGAGATCGGTAAAATCAATGCAGTCTCGCCACTTCCCTTTTTTCTTTTTGACTACGACAGGATTTACGAGCCAGTCTGGGTATCTGACCTCTGTTTTGGACCCGACTTTGAGGAGTTTCTCAACTTTGTCGTTGACCGCGGTAGCGCGTTCTGATCCCAACTTTCGTCATTTTTGTTGAGTTCATGGCATGTTATGTTGATATTGATCCCTGGCATGTTTTCTGCAGCCCGAGAAAACGTGTGAAGGTTCTTTTTCAGACAAGCTATAAGCTCTATCTTTAACGGCTTGCAGAGATTAGCACCAACTTCAACGCACTGCTCAGGGAACCTTTCGTCGAGACATACCGAGATAACGAGTTCACAAGTTGGTTTGCACTTTTCTTCCAATGCCTCAGCCTTCCGTATTTGCCAGAAGATTTCCGTTTCATCTCGTTCTGATGTGTTCTCGATGGAAGTCGACTTCTTTTTCTTCTTCGACAGAGTTTCTGCTGTTGAATATTTTCGTTTTAAATATGCAGCGAAACAGACTTGTGATATTTTCCAATCTCCCTGGATTGTTTTAGTTCAAGAGGGAGTCGGAAACTTGAGATACAAGTGGTATGTCGATGGTATGGCTTGCATGGAGTTCAGCCATTGACACCCATGATTGCTTTGTATGATGCAGGGAGATCAATGACTAAAACATCCCTGATTTTGGTTATGCTTCTAGCTTTAACCGTGAGGTTAATCGAGCTGAGGTTCATAGTAGCTTCTCCCTAGAATCCCACTAACGTGCTCGGAATTTCCGTGATTTCAGATAGTTCTATTTTCATTCTCTCGAGGGTATTTTTGAAGATCATATAAGCCGAGCTTCCAGTGTCGATTAATACTCTCGCAACATCGATATTCTGGATTGCTAGCTTGATGAAAAGGAGGTCGTTGCGAGGGTTGACTTGATCGGCCGTTGCTCTGTCCTTGAAAGAGATGACATTATTGTCCGTTATGTTGAACATATCGCTTCTCGATCGTTCGGTGATCTTAGAGTTATAGGATCCGACCCCCCCCCCTCCTCCTAGCGCCAAACTGTGAGAACCAAAATTCACACTGTCGATTTCCGTAATCAGAGGAAAGTGAAGAAACCCTAACTTTCCTTGAGGTCCCGGATTCTCTGCGTAAACAAAAATTGCGAAAAAGAAGAAATTATAAAATATCGAAAGAAGTTGCTTAAAGGATTTTTATTGATTAAGATGAAATAAAGCTACAAAGGTTCACCGAAAACAGTATGGATGGAAATTTGTCAACAATGGAGAACAAGATTTTGAAGCAGTAAACTTGCTAGTCTGGCCACCTAGGTCTTATGTTCTCATAAAGCTAACAAAAATTTCCCTAGACCTAGTTATTGGATCTCCTTGCTCCATGACTTGGATCTCCTTATATAAGCCCTTTAGGTCGGTCGTATTTCCTTTTCTGTCCCTGATTCGAGCCTATCATATCACGGGAATCTTCCTTATCTTCTCGATCTTCCATGATTATCCGGAAACTTAACATTTATCTTCTTTTCTATTTATCTTCTGCGGAAATTAAGTAGACCGTCATTGTAAGAGGGCTCATTCTCGTCTGAAATCGTAAGTGGGCCTTTTTTTGTGTGTTTAGACCTTTTGGGCAGCTTTGTGACTTAAGCTTTTTCACGATTTCTTTCAGAGAAATCATTTTTCATACTATGTTGGTTTCTGTACTGTTGGTTTCGCGAAATAATAAAACCGTTCATATAGTTGAGATAACAATAGTATTAAGTTAATTGTTACTATTTTATACGATTGATTCAAAGTTTTTACGAGAAGCTAAGTATTCACTATTTTTATCGCAAAACTTCGACGGAAAATCCAATCAAGACGAGGTGAGAAGAAGTTCGGTCACGACCAAAAGGTGAGATTGATGAAGAGGAAATGGTTACTTCACCCATGGGAGAAGAGAATTGTAGCTGGTCTCGTCGCCCGTGAGCGATGAGACGCTATTCTTGTCTCGTCACCCACGAGCGACGAGACTCAAGGCTGGTCTCGTCACCTGTGGGTGACGAGAGGTTGATCTTGTTTTGTCGCCCTTGGGCAACAAGACATTGATCATATCTCGGTTCTTTTCGGAAACATTTGTAACCTCGCGTACTTCGAAGCTTATCATGTGGGATATTTCTGAAGTTATTTCGGTTGAGCTCCTTTAAAGGACGGCTATCATTTTTGAGTCGATTTCGAGGTTATCATTTTTGACCCCAACATTCTCCTTTACAAGGTAGCAAGTAGCAATCGCAATATGAAAATCTATAGTCTCGTTTCTCTGCGTCAAAACTAGCGTAGAAAAATAAAGAGAGATATAGCGGTCTTTTTATATGGAGGCACCATCAGGTCATGGATGAGATATAGAAAGTAGGGAAAATCCAAAAATATTTGTAGTTTCTTTAAATATCGCAAGAAGGAGAGCGGCTGCTCCGTCTAGGATCACCCACTCGGTTGCTCTATCTGGCTGCTCCGCAGGAAAACTCCAATTTGTAATCTTTTTTCCATGTATCCTTCCAAGAGCCATCCACCCTACTCCGGGCCTGTACCGACTCGAAAAGGACTAATAAAACTCAATAAAACCTTGAAACAAACGATAAAACTTATATATATTGTGACAAAAACACAAGATATCAATTCCCTAAGAGTTAGACCATCATTAACCCCAGTTGCTTAACTCAGGTTCTTAGATTTGGCTAAGAGCCGGTTCTTAGCTTTTCTTAGTTTTTAAATAAGAAAAAAATAAGAACCGACTCTTAAATAAGAGCTATAAGAGTCGGCTCTTAGCGGATCAGTTTAAAAAAAAAGAAGTTCAGAACCCCAGTTAAGCAACTGGGGTTAATAATGCTCTTAGATCCTTGTTTGTCCTCAAACAAAGTCAAGTATCAAGAACATGGAGAAAGGTTTGAAATTGTGAGAACTTGTTTATTCTCAAAAACCATACCTTGTGGGAACCGAAATTCGCAATGTCGATTTCTGAAAAATAAGGAAAGTTAAAAAACTCTAACTTTCCCAAAGGTCCCAGATTTCCGCTAAGCCAAACGTCAAGCAATCAGACAATGAAAACAGACAAAGTAAATAATCGATGAAAACGAAAGAGAGCAAAGAAAATCTTATTCCGAATTCATGAATGAGCGTTACAACAGGTAAAGCCTCGGCCGCAGGAGCTGTTGGCGAATTCCCTAGTACAAACCTTCTAAGACTTTGTTAGCCTAGTTGAGTCGTAGCTCGAGAATAGAAAACGGAAAATTGCCTAAATCACTCTAAGTGCTAAGTTTGTTGTGCATTTTGTGTCCCCCGTCTCTCTATCTTGGTGTTCCTTATATGCTCCTCTTAAGGCGGTATCATCTTTCCTTTTCTGCCCCCGTGTCTTGTTTATCGCTTTGCAGAAATATTTTATTTTTCTTCGATCTTCATGATTATCCCTCGAAACTTCACATTTATCTTCCGGACTTTGACATTTATCTTCTCCTGCGAATAATAGATAAACCTTCGTAGTATCATTGGGCTCGATCCCATCTAAAACCGTAAGTGGGCTCTTAGCCGCGTATTAGACCTTTTCGGGCTGTTTTTCGACTTAAATGTTTTTATGATCTTTCTGAGAGAAAACCTTCGGTACGATATCAGTTTTGTAAATAGTTAAAACTAATCGTATAGTTGAGGTAACTTTGGTGTTTAGTCAACCGTTTCCGTTTTATACGAACAATTTGAATTCATACGAGAAAACAAGAGACAGTGTAGTCGAGGTTCAAAAGAGGTATTGATTGGAACCGAGATGGATGGTGCTGATTCAACTCGCCTGATGGCGAGTTGGATGGAGACAATCCAACTCGCCATCAGGAGAGTTGGATGGGGAAGGTCAAACTCGCTACCAGTGTAGTTGGTCGAGCAATCCCAACTCGCCTGTGGCGAGTTGGATGGAGACCCTCGAACTCGCCATCATGCAAGTTGTGCGAGCTGCGCCAACTCGTCTGATGGCGAGTTGGGCTTGGTCCATTCAACTTACCGTCGGGCGGGTTGTTCCGTTGCTCGATTGTCCTTTCCGATAACTTCCCGTCCAATCCTTTTTGAATTTGTACAAGGTTCTAGTTGTGGTTTCCCGCGCTTTTTGTTTTTTCAAATATTTTTCGAGAATTTTCAGACATTTTTCTGTCGTGACCAATTTTGACTCCAACAGTTAGCCCCCGGCTCGTCGTGACGTTTTTACGAGGGGTTAGACAAGTTAGGCGACATCAATGGATGAAAGTCCGAAGACAAATAGTGAGTTTTCTTTCCTATAAGTATGTGGAGTAAGTTTTCAAATTCTTTACTTGCTTCATTCCACAAGAACTTCTCTTAAGGTAGAAAAATATTGTTGGGGTTAAAATCGGTTACGACGGAATCAACATCGAAAAATAATGTTGTTATTCGAGCTGCGACTCAACTAGGGTTTTGCAGTCTTAGGTTATTAGAACTAGAGATCTCGCCAAAAGCTCTCATAGCCTAGGCTCTTATCCTGTTGTAAACTCTCATACGCAAATTCGGAATGAGACATCTATTTGTTCTCTTTTAGATTCTTGCTTTGTTTTCCATATTTACTTTGTATTCTGATTGATTGGCGTGTGGTTTAGCAGATATCCGGGACCTCTGGGAAACTAGGGTTTACCCTGAGTTCCTAATTCAACGGAAATCGACAATGCGAATTTCGGTTCCCACAGTTTGGCGCTAGAAGGAGGGGGTACGGATTACTCTAACTCATAGCCGCAAAACGCTTGATCGAAACGATGTCTGGATATATGAAAGAAAAACTCGCAGCACTGACTGCTCCTATGGCCAACGCTTACGCAAACGCCGTAGTGTTGAACAAAATCGAAAACTTTGTCGCGACCTTCCGCCATCGGAAAAGCACTGAAACGAGCTCACGATTTCTCCTTCTAAACACAAAGGGCAACGATAAAATCTATCCGACCTGTAAGGTTCTTCTTATTACCGAGTTGGATAAATCTCAGCGCGTAAGGGTTTACCAAAAGACGTTTCCAAAAACTTTTCAATAAAACTTCCTCTCCCAGAAATTGCGGAAAAACCCTAGGCTGCTCGCGGAAAAAAAGTAGCACAGCAAACTCGGTTCAAACTCCAGAAATTGCGGAAAAACCCTAGGTTACTTGCCAAAAGAATAAGAACAGGAAGTCGGGTACGCAACCCCCACGGCTGTACTTCTTCCGGATAACTTTCGGAGAAACGAAGTTGATTTCTTAAAAATCACTCAAAACGGTTGACGAAGACGAGACAAAGCGAAACGGGAGATCGTTTCCCTTACTGTTAAAACGTTCCTAAACCCTAAGTATTCATAAAATACATAAGAGTCGCTTCTACAGGTAACATAATCATTGAATTCTCGATATTTGCATACTGAACTTATTTTTAAAAAAAACTCAAAACTTCCTCGGATCATTCCTGCGGAAAACGAGAAAATTTCTGATTATGAGTCGCAATAAATCAAAGCTCCTCACAGATGGAGTTTCTGATACTAAGAACCAGAAAATACATCCGCGGAACGGCCACAAAACGTGAGTTTTCCGAGAACAGCTCTCGTAAGGCCAAACCCAATAACATTTTATAGAACAACTACCGTAAAATTATGCTAAAAAACACGCTTACATAACGACTTTCGTAAAATTAAACTCAACAACATTTTACGAAACATCTTTCGTAAAATAAACTCATGAAATTTCGCGGAATAACTTTCGTAAAATTAAAGCTAAACAGCATTTTCCGAAACAGCTTTGGTAAAATCAAACTCGACAATGTTTTATGGAACATCGTTCAGAAAGTGAAACGAGTTAGCATTTTATGATACAACTTTTGTAGAAAAAAATTGAAGACGCTTACAAATGACCGCACCAGCATACCATCCAAACTCGAGTAGTCCAACTCGCCGAACGGGCGAGTTGGACAGTACAAGCCGTGCAACTCGCCAGTTCGGCAAGTTTGACCAGTCCAACTAGCCCAACGGGCGAGTTGGACAGTGCAAGCCGTGCAACTCCCCCATTCGGTGAGCTTGACCAGTCCAACTAGCCCAACGCACGAGTTGGACAGTGCAACCGTGCAACTCGCCCATAGGGCGAGTTTGATAAAACAAGCATTACTTTGGCTCTTCTTTGTGTTCTTCTTTGAATCCCGATCAAAACGCTTTTGTTTTCGTCTCAATTGGATTTTCCATTGATATTTTACGATCAAAACAAGTTCGCACAGGTCAGACCAGTCCAACTAGCCGAACGGGTGAGTTGGACGAAACGAGCCGTCTAAGTCGCCCGTTGGGCGAGTTGGAAAGTGCAAGCCCTGCAACTCGCCCACTGGTCTAGTTTGACCAGTCCAACTCGCCAATTGGGCGAGTTTAACAAAAGAAGCACTCTTTTGGCTCACCTTTGCGTTCTCCTTTGAGTCCCGATCAAAATGCTTTTTGTTTCGTCTCAATCAGAGTTTCCGTTGACATTTTATGATCAAAACAAGTTGGACGCACACTGTCCAACTCGCCCCGATGGCGAGTTTGATTTGATCCCTCCAACTCGCCCCATGGCGAGATTGGCAAGCCCTGATGAGCTTCTTCTTTGTGTTCTCTTTAGAATCTTGACTGAAACGCTTTTCGTTTCATCTCAATCGGAGTTTCCATTGAGATTTTACGACAAAAACCAGTGAGACTCGCCAAAACTCCTTGCCTTGCTCCTACTCGACCTCTTGGGCGTCCTACTCACCCTCTTGGGCATCCTCCTTGCCCTATTGGGCATCCTACTTGCCCTTACCTCCATCTTAGCGTTCTGATTTTAACCCCGATCGAAACATCCCTTGTTTCGTCTCGATTGGAGTTACCGTGAGGACTTTACGATAAAAACCGCAAGACAGGTTCGAGCCTAAACGCGGCCAGGAAGAAATAATATTGTTACAATTATTAATGGGCGTACAGACACGAGAAGAGGAAGGGAAGATGAGCAAGAAAAACGGAGAAGAGGTGAACCAAAAACCTTTGAGAAAACAAAGGTTTGGAACTTTTGAAATCAGACTTCGAATTTTCGTAGGAAGGTACTAAGAAATAAAAACGCTTCGGAGATCGCCATAAAACTTTAGGGAACTTAGGATCTAGGAGAATAGTCTAGCGATCTAAATCTTAGGATTTTTCCTGTCTCGATCTATTGTTCTGCGAATGCTTACGCAAATTTTGCAAACCGATCTAAACTCTCGGAAAACCAAGAAATGATCCCCACGCACACTTGGCTCGCTTCCTAAGGAGAGAATGAACTAGAAATGCGAACGTCATCTTAAAACCGTCTCATTCCTAGCAATTTTCTTAAAACCGACGTATTCCTAGTCGTCAACCTGAAAGTCCCCAAGTCACAATCCTAGCGTCGTCTTTAAACCGATTTGGATTATCTATCATCCCAATCTTCGAAAGAAAAAGCGCACACAACCTTTCAAAATATCGTTTCAGCCGTTTTCTTTCGTAATAAAAGGGAGGGAGTAGGTACTTATACTATACTCCAATACTTCAAAAAAAATTGTCTCGACTTCAAGAAAACGCTTTCGACAAAGCAAACTCTCGCAGTAGTAGACAGAAAATCACTTAGGCCATGCGATGCCTCATAAAACCGATCATCCATTACTTTCATATAACTATGACATTTTATACGGAAAGAACCTAC
>CAJHQQ010004354.1:0-29573 GCA_905132885.1 Moricandia moricandioides | reverse complement strand
CGGTACTGATACAGATCCAAATCATACAAAGATCCAAAACATAAATAAATCAGAATTCCAACATAATACGAAGCTATATGTTCTCAAACTAACAAACACAAGTTATTTATGTCTCAAAATAACTTAATTGCTTGGTTCCTTCTCTTTTGGCGTTATACCTGGAAAAAAAAAGACATCTCAGGTTAGTTTCTGAAACAAAGACATACCTGAGGTACTTCCCACTTCTAAAACACTCCAGATATCAAATAATGAACAAAATATCACCGTAGCCACTTTTTCCTCTGGCCAAGAAATACAACTTCCAAGTGCATTTTCCATGTACTATATCTCAGATGTTTGCCTCCACACAGCAACATCCTTAACCTTGACAACATCCAAAAAGACTCGACATGCACCATGGCCCAAGGGTACAAAGTGGAAAAGAAGGTCACGATCATTCGATGACCAACGTCCTTCAACAATGATCACCTTATTTACGGATATACCCATCAGCTTTTTTTTTATTCTGCTTGATTTTGGTACGCTTCCAACAAAAACAGAGCAAAAAAAATCAATATGCAAACCCATGGCAATCAATTCGATTAATAAAAGATCGTACCTATAATATGCCAATAGGAGAGGCTGCAGTTGCGGGAGACTTCTCATTTGTGAAATTAACTTTCAAATTCGTTGCAGGTTTCTTTGTAGGATATGGTGGAGTTAGTGGAGACTTCTCATTCGCAGACATAGCTCCCAAATTCAGTGGAGACATTTGATTCTTAGAAGTTGGAGACTTCTCAGTCGTAGACTTAACTTTAGAACTGGATGGTTGTCGATAGGAGAATCAGGTGTCCTTGACGCAAACACAACACTATTTGCATGCTATGCTACAAAACATCTCATATATTCCTCCATAGTTGTCTTGCCAACTATAGGCCTCCATATGTATGCCTTTGGGTTTACTACCTCATCCACAAACACTTTTAATAAATTTGAACCAAGAGGAAGTCCATTGACCAACGCTTTTGGTTCTTGAGTCTCACATCGGCCTACAACA
Source organism: Moricandia moricandioides (assembly GCA_905132885.1). Classification (NCBI taxonomy): domain Eukaryota; kingdom Viridiplantae; phylum Streptophyta; class Magnoliopsida; order Brassicales; family Brassicaceae; genus Moricandia; species Moricandia moricandioides. Next base: position 28,537 of record CAJHQQ010004354.1, on the reverse strand, counting down.
ACCACTTCCTCATTCTGTATATAGTCCATCAGTTTGCATATGTTAGATGCATTTGTGGAAGGATTCTGGGTAAAAAAATCAGAAAGACTTTATCAGACTCAGATTCAGATACTAATGAAAGGCATGTTCTAAATCATGAACTTGTTGCTGCAAATTCAACTGTTTTGTTTCCATTGCAGCCATACAGTTGTTCTTAATTTGTAAACAGTTGATTTTGGTCATGTTAATGCCTCTACCCATTGCCCTCAATCGGCCAGGATTATCAGATCCCAAAATCTGAGTTAGCACATCCTCCTTTAGATTTGTTGACGTTGAATCTCGACGACCCTCAAGTTCAATCTCTAATCCCTTTTTCTGTAAACACATTTCAAAAGTCATAATCACCAACCAATAGTAATCCAATTCATAAAACCAATATGAAAATGAATATAATTTACAATCTTTTTAGCAGCATTCACATTTACTGGTGTACCATCCTTCCTAGTACGATAACCCAAACTCTAAGCCTCGACACTTAAGATGGTTCTTCACTGCTCCATACCAAATCTTCTCTCAATCTCACCATTTCTTTACATCCGCAAATATGAGGAATCTGCTTTTGTCATCTTTCTTTGTACGAATCACTGACTACCTAAATATGAATTGAAATATCATCTGTTGATTACAATTACCACAACAGATACAGCGATAATAATAAACAATGTCAGATAGGTTAGTACCTTGAATGCGTTGATGGTCTTCTCTCTGACAAATTTACGACATTAAGCTGGACTAACATTCTTTTGCCTTAGATTCATCCGAGCTTTAATGGTTGTAGCTTTCCTGACAAAGGCTACCAAGCATGATTTGGATGCTCTCCACAAACATCCCATTTGCTTAAACACAATTCTTTTTATAGTCTTTATCCAGATCCAACCTTGCATGTATTCAAAAGATGTACAATTACAAGTCAAATATATAGGAACTGGAGATATTCAATTAGAAGTGAAATATATAGTATATGTAAAGGTTGATGAAAATTACCTCAACAGATTTCCAAAGAATTGTTACTATTCACTAACTTTTTTCCAATTTTATATAACCACAGGAACATGTTCACATACTAAGGGACCCAGGTATGATGATAAGAAGACAGACCCTGGACCACAAGGTACTACCAAATCAGGGAAGTCAACATGTTTCCGTTCATTTGGATTCTTGGTAATGTGTTTAATCTTTGTAGGTCCACTACGTCTACGTCTTGTACGCTGTGCTTCATTCATTATCTCACTCTGAGTTTTCACTTCATCTTTAAAGGTTTCATTCATTTTGTTCATCTCAAACTCAATATGATCATCAGCTACGGCTACTTCTTGATTCCTTGAACCTGATTCATTGTTTTCTTTGTTTGGATCTTCTTCTTCAATTTCTGGCTCCATATCTTCCAATTCGTTCTCCATTTGGTTTGTCTCAGTATCAATCGGATCATCATCATCTACGCACATTTCTTCATTTGTTTCTTGGTTTTGTTCTTCTTCATTAGTTACGAACATTTCTTCATTTGTTTTCTTGTTTAGTTCTTCTTCTTCATTAACTTGATATGATTCTTCTTCAATACCTTGATCTAGTTCTTCTTCATTACCTTGATCTAGTTCATTTTCTTCCTCATGTTTCTTCGTCTGTTTTTCCCCAAGCTTGTTCTTAAGTTAACCCTCCATTTCCACATCCATAATTAACAGAAAACATAAACAAACAATGAAACCATTTAACAAACATAAACAAACAATTAAACCATTTAACAAACAAAAACATAAACGAACAGTGAAACCAAAACAAACAACACTCAAATCAACTCAAAAGCATATAATTTCAATATTATGAATCATAAATTCAACAACACTCAAATAAATTCAAAAGCACTATAATGAAAAATCACATATTCCTTTCAAACATAAATTCATTCACAATCATCCCGCGCATTCCTATATTCATCAGCCAAGTTATCAGCATCCATAGCAACTATTGCTGGCAATGGACCGACATCTGCATTTCCATCAATGTCTTCTTTCATTGTATCTTCATTTAGGACCTCTCATAGCTACATACCAACTTGATACCTCATCTACTCTAGAATAAAACACTTGCTTTGCTTGTGAGGCTAAGATGTATGGATCTCTAGCAAATGTTATTTGGCTTTGGTTCAGGTTGACAAGTGTGAAGCCATCTTCTATCCGACTTCATTACCTATGTTTGCCCAAAGACAATGAAATACATGAATTCAGAATGTATTGTAATCGATCATTAATATCTCAACCACTCAGCCATAGTATGTAACTAAATCAACCATCTGAGAAGTGTCTTTCGCACTAGATTTACACATTGTTGTTGCCTAATATAGAACACCATAGTTCTGAGTTTGCATGTCAACTAAACTGGTGTGAAGCCGGAGATCATTCACTATGTAACCAGTGTAAGTCCTTGCGCTTACACGACCGTAGGCCAACCATTTCAGTGTTTGTTCGAGATTATATGAACTAATAGGTATGTATTAAAAAAACTTAATTGTCAAAACATATCTATAACCCAGAACAGAAAATTAAATTCAAGCTTAATAAAGTATAATGTATCTTCTCTTTTATCAAGACGCAAATTTATGCGTGTGGTTTCTCCATAATGTTGTTTCTTCATGTCTACATTTTTCATCAGTGTCCTGAAGATGTTCTAGATGCAGGCTTGAAATGGATTAAAAAAACTATTAGAAACTTACAAATAATTATTATAAAAAATACAAGAAACCTTTCAAAAACTTACTCCACATAAGGTTCCACGATTGTCATATTATTAATCAACAAGATGTACAACAAGTTGATGCAGAGATTGGATGACCCTCCAGGATAGAACTACTCTCGAACTCAGTATTTCTATCAGGTTTCTCCTCAACACTTGTTGTGTGTTTTCAAGAACTAAGAGTAAAATCTCATGCATTCCTCTGGTCTTGTAGGGTTTCTTACAAAGTCTTTCAGCACTTTCATGTACCTGCATAAGACTAAGGTCATTTAACGTTGGAAGCATGATTATTGATTGTTAAAGATAACTTCTTCTAAGTTATAAGTAGTACCTCTCAAATGGGTACATCCAACAGAAGTGGACTGCTCCACATAACCGAGCTTCCCTGCCTAGATGAACTGTCAAATGCCCATTATGTCGAAAAAACTTGGAGGAAAAACCCTCTCAAACATGCAAAGAGTTTCAACAATTTCAGTTTCCATTACTGAAATTGTCTCTCTATGAATAACTCGCTGACAAAGATGATTGAAGAATGCACATAGGCGTCTAATAGCTATCCTAACACCTTTAGGAAACAATCGTATAGAGAAGAAGCACTGGATATCAAAGTCATGACATATAATGCATGACTCAGACAAAGTTAAAAGACTGAGTTGATACCTCTAATAGCAACCTGAAGAAGCTGTTGGATCAAGACTTGGTAATCATGTAATTCCAGTCCTAATATCTTATATTCATCTATCTTCACACACCTTGATATATATGAGCAGTAGCCATCGGGACCTCTGAAGTCCAATAGGCGCTTGCAGAATAGTTTCTTTTCTTTGCTGGACAAGGACAAAGGAGCTGGAGGAAGGTATGTTCTTTTTCACGTGGTTGGGGATGTAAATACTTCCTAATGCCAAGGAGTTCCAGATATTTTTGAGCCTTAAAACCATCTTTTGATTTCCCACTGCAACATTGTAGCGACAAGGCTTGAAGCAACATTTCTTTCCATGTGCATCACATCTAAATTGTGTCTAACCGGGAAATCGTAAACAAAACAAACACAAATAAGAGGGTCAAAGAAAGCTAAAATAGAAAAACTCTAAAAATATGGATATAAAATACTAGTTGAAACAAACCTCCCAAAAAGGCAACTTGAAAAAGATTGACTGCTTCTTCCATCTAGATAGCTCCACCTCATCTACTCGTTATGCCTTTTCCTATGTTGACATGTTGTGATTCACTAGCAAAACAGGCCAATAACTATAGTTGACGTATTTGGTGTCAAAAGGATTGAACCCATCAGTTGAAACTCCAAGCCTAAGGTTCTTTTCTTCAGAGGCAAATGACGGGTATTTGTCATTCATTTGATCCCAAGTAACATAATCTACAGGATGTCGCCTTTTCCATCATAGATTTTATTAGTAAAATGTCACCTTAAGTCCTTCGTCATGTCCTCTGATCTGAACATCCTCTTAAGACGTGGAATTAGAGGAAAGTACCTAAGAACTTTCTGTGGAATTCCAACCTTAACATCACTTATGCGCGTGTTAATCTTCCATCGTGAAGCGTGCATTTGACATTTTTCTAGATTTTGAAATTCCTGTCTGAATAGAAAGCAGTCATTCACACAAGCATGTATCCTCTTATAATCCATCTCAAAAGATTTCAGAAACCTCTTCATTTCGTACAAAGATGTGTGCAAGACATTATCCTTGGATAGCATATCAGGCAAAGTCTCAAGCAGAAGATCAAAGCTTCTATTAGACCAACCACTCTGTGTCTTTATCCTAAAGAGTGAATCAATCGCCGAGAGCTTGCTGTGGTTTTCACAACTTGAATACAAAGTTGTTTCTGCATCAGATAGCTTTGCAATAAACTCATCTTCTTGCTTCTTCACTGTCAGCAACCTCACTTAAGTCAGCTTGCCTAAGAATTTCTTCGTCATGAAACACAGTTGCTTGGTATAACCCTAAAATCTCTTCGTTCTTCTCACTTCCATTACTTCTACAGTCATTCCCTGATCAGTTCACCATGATGATACCAATCCTCCCGAATCTTGTAACTCAAATTCCCCATGTCAAAGATGATCAACAACAACACCGACTGAGTGACAATCTACGTTGCGACAATCAATGCAAGGGACAATGATCATCTCAGAGTCTCGTAAAGCCGCACCAACAGACCTCACAAAGTCCCAAGCACCTCTCTCATAACCAGGATCAGCTCTTGGTTAAGACAGATGCGAGCATAAAATAATAGCAAAATTAGAACTCTCTTAATTACCCAATAAATCACTAAGTATATATTGTTTTACTTTACCTGCTAAGATGAACCCATGACTTTTTGACCATGTTTATGTTCTAAGTTTCTAACTCATAACCAAAACAAAACAAACACATAAGAATGTCAAATAATACCAAACAAACACATTGTCATTTACATTGGCATCTCTGGAAACAATCAACTATATATTGAATCAATCGAACACTAAAAAGTAGTAGACAATCAAAAACACAAACAAGACAAAACTTATACTTGACTCAAATGAATAACCTCAATAACATCCTCAAGATTTCAAGTCGACTTCACTACAGAAGGAAACAATCAAAAGCTAAAACTTGCAAAGGGAAATAAAACAAATAAGAACCAAAATTAAGTCGTATTCACTCGATAAAGAATCACAAATTGACCTCATCGAAATCGAAACAGAGTTGAAACAATTAAAACCTACAAATCAGTAATCAAATACTATGGTTCCCAGAAGAAGAAATTGTACAAAATTCAAAGAAATCGAAGAAATTAATCAGAGCAATCAGAAAATCGAAAAAAATCAATCTAGGGTTCATACCGACATAGATTGATACTGGTTTTCAGCTGCTAACTGACCCGCGGCAACAAGAAGACCGAAGGAAGAGAGATTAAGTTGAAGGTTCGGAGAGATATGGGTATCTATGTTTGCATTCTCGAATGAAAGAATGGCGGGAAATAATTAAAAAAAAAAACTAAATGTTTTGCCTCCAAAACAATTTACAGCTATCGTTGTCGTTTTTAGTTTCCCGGGTAATTGATTTTTTTCCTAGTGCACAATTAACGCTATGAATAAGTTTGGCTAGGATTTAACGCGTTTTAGTAGCAGTTGGTGAATTCTTGCTACCGCGAACTGCTACCGATACCAAGATTTCTTGTAGTGATGCAGATGTTCCTTGTGTTGTTGAATGAAGCTATTCCTGCCAATCTCTGAAAACCTAGCAAGAAGCATTTTGCATTCCGAAGGAGGAGAGGCAAATACATTCCACAATACGTCCAAATTGGCGATCATGGGGTGTACTCATTGAATTGTGCCGAATGTCTGGCGTTTGGTGTAAGTTTTGATGGGAAAACAATAAAAATATTCAAGTTTTACGGGTCAAGATGGCAGAAGAGATCCTTGTTGAAGGAGAAAATAGGGTGTTCTAAACAATATCTTTAACGGTTGAACATTTTATTTTGTATTTAGCTTAATTTATGGTATGTGTATATAACTCAACCTTATATTTTGTATATCTCGGGCGTATCGGAAATTTGTAGCTCAGACAAACCTCAAACATACCTTAAAATCAGAAAATGTTTATATAACTCAGCCGTGTGGGCTCGATAACTCAGCCTTATCACTTTATTTAACTCAGACATACCTCAAACATACCCTAAAATCGATAAAAAATTGATGGATGTACTTTAAAAAATTAAATTGAAGCTCCTCTTATCAAATTGAATTGAATAGATGATCATTCGAATGTCTCTACTCCGTTGAATTTACATGTTAAGAATCAATCATGATCTTGAGGTATATGTTGTCTTACAATTACTTAGAAACCTTACATGTAGATATATGGTGTAGGCCTAATTCATACAAAGTAAACCCTAAATAATTAACCCAAAACCCTAAATAATTAACCTTAAACCCTAAAACCTAAATAATTAACCTAATACCCTAAATAATTAACCTTAAACCCTAAATAATAAGTCCGCCATCAACTAATAATAACTCAGCCATGACTTATAATTTAAAAGCGACTGTTCATATTCTGGGTGGGAGTTTAAGCATGCAAATTTTATTCAGTTATATCGTGACCTTTTGTGTTCTATATATGTCTATATATATTTTCCTTTTCGTATACCTTCCATCTCCCATATCATACTATCTAGAAAAACCTAATCTCATCCAAACCTAGTCCCATCACATACGTTATGTTGGTTGTCTCTCATTGGTCGACAAGGTTAGGGAGCATTGTCAATGTTATACTAAGCTCTACAGATCGGGATAACCTTCCCGTTCTAAACCCTGGTCAGGGTGCCTTTCTTGAAAAAACCAGTATGACATGGTTTAGATTTTTAAGTGATCTATCACAGGCGATCCCGTCAATTTTAGAAGAAGGATGGGTTCATGAGTGGCCGACATACCGCTTCATTCCCGATCATTTTAAGGAATTTGGTTTCTTACACTCGTTGTAAGGACCATACCTATTATGTATCCATATTAGAGTAAAGTCAAACACTAATTTTTTGTTATCTTTGTTTTTTGTAGCGAAAAAAAACGTGGGATCCAAGGCATAATTTGACAGTTTAGACACATTTTAATATGTTGGGCAGGACGATATTTCGTTCTCAAATGCGAAAGTTGAAGAGAATTTGGGCACATGGTGGCGAGAAGCATAAGTGGATGCTAAATAAAGATTGCCTTTCTCTTGTTGATATGTCTCAATAGCTTGGACTTGGTAATTTTGGTTTTAGAATGTAATTCGACGTGTTTATCTTGTTTTAACTCAGCCGTTTCGCTTTATTTTGTTTTTTAAACTCAGTCGTCAATGTTAGTAACTCAACCGGCTAATTTTATAACTCAACCGTCAAATTATATAACTCAGCCTTATTTATTTTATAACTCAGCTGTCAAATTGTGTAACTCAGCATTATTTCTTTTATAACTCAGCCACCAAATTGTATAACTCAGTCGTTCTATTTACATAACTCAATCTTCTTTCTTTTATAACTCAGATGTATCACTTTATTTAACTCAACCGTGAATGTTAAAATATTGAGACATTTATAATAACAAGACGTTTATAATATCAAGACGTTTATAATATCGAGACGATACTTCCCTTTTTACTTAAATTAAATGTCACTGTTTTTGTCATATCTTTTTTATTTTTTTATAGAGTTGGGAGTTGTGTTCTGAAATTTAAAAAAAAATGTCTTCTTTATCATGCGTTTCAGGTAAGTGGATTTCTCGATTTTTGCTCCTATCAACTGTTTTGCTCTAAATTTTAATAAGTTCGTTGTAGAAAACTATTACCGGCGACGTTCAAATGCGGAGAGAGGAACGCCAAAACAGTGTTGGTGTGGTGAACCCGCTGAAATATTTACATCTGGAACAGATAAAAAACTAAGAAGATTGTACTGTTGTTGTGCAAAAGAATATAATAAGGTTAGTTTTAATTCTTATTTGACATGTGCTGAATAGGAAACTGAGATTTATTTATATTGGTGAAATCATAGACATTTATTCAATTGGATGGATGAGTATTTGGTGGAAGATGTTAAAGATATTAAGCTAGTGATAAGAGACATGAACAAAGGCATGTCGGAGGTGAGAGTTAATGTTTCTCGCTTGAAGAAAGAGTTTGAATGAATGAAGGCGGAATCTGAGAGAAGAGGAGATGAATGTATGAGTGAGGTGCGGTGTTTGAGGAATCTGGTGGTTTGTGGGTTTGGTGTGGCCATACTTTGCTAACACTACTTATTTGCATAGTTATGTTTTGTAATCATAAGTCTGTCTTTATGTTTTATGTAACTCAGCCGTAACTTTTTATTACTCAGACATGACGTTGTATAATTAAAACAAAACTCAGCGATGATTAAAACAAAACTCAGCCATAGAAACCAAAACTCGGCCATCATTAAGACAAAACTCGACCATAATTAAAACAAAACTCAGTCATATAACATTTTCATACATTATTGTGTTAGTCAGTAGAGTCTACAAAAAGGTCTACATAATGGCATAGCAAAGAACATCAATATAACAACGATTCTGCTATAATACATTTTCACCACTCCCTTGTGTCCCTATACACGCTCATCGGTTCAAACTCACGGAAAAACAACTCCACCTCTTTGATCCAGAAACAGTAGTTACACATACTGTCACCTTTACTGTTCTCAATGAACCACAAGACCCAATCTATATCCAAAATATGAACACATTGGCAACTGTAGAACGTTGGAACAACGGTTGAAATGAACATGTCCCTCTTTGTGCGAAACTCATACCATGCCAAAAACCCAATCCCCATTTCACATATCACACTAGCTCCCCAATACTTGTATGAGCTGAAGTTATCATCTTCAGATGACGCACCATCCGAGTCGTCGAACATATCAAATCGGTTTTCAAATTCATCATCTTATTCGTCTTCTTCACCTACTTCATCTTCTCCGCCTACTTTGTGTTTTTCTCCTTCCACTTTACTAGAGCATTCATTCTCATTGTCATCGAGTTTGTCCTCCAAACTGAAACCATCGTTATAATCTTTGTATCTAGATTCAACTTCTGATACTTCTACTTATGAGCTAAAACTGAATAACCCTTTACTTTTCTCTCTCGCTTCATTATTCCGAATGATTTAGCCATCCTTGTTCTCCGTAATCTCCACACATATACATAGCTGAACAATTATTCTTAGGCTTAGAAAACCTCGCAATTATTGACTATTGGAGACATAAACTAGTGGACAGTCGTGCACCATTGTTTTCAAATCTTTATTCAAGAACATGTACCTCAGCTAAATCTGATGCCTCGACTCATTCAATCAGTAATCATTGAGTACCAACTTTGCGAGTTCCTCGTGTATTGTTTCCTCATTTATATGCAGAACTCTACACCTCTACTGTCGGCGTTGAATACATATCTGTATTTCTTAATACAATTACCAGTAGCAATAATTACAGGATCCATAAGATTTCAGAGAAATATGAAGAAGACAAGATGAAGAAGATAGATAAAGAAGACGAAGAATGAAGAATAAGACACGGCGTTGCAACATAAACCTTTATTTTATTGTTGTAATGTTACTAATGTAATGACAAATAGGATCTGATGACATGGATGATGACATGTAAAATTAATATGTCATCCGCCAAACGACACATAACTCATACTTGTTAAATCAGCCATCAAGTACAACGTAAGTCAGCCGAAACGTGAATACTATTTCAGTAATTAATCTTTTGCTAATAAATTAGCCGTAATTAAGATGTAAAATCTTAAGTCACCTGTATCGTCAAATAAATTATCCTTCAAATGAATGTTATTCTAGCAATTAATATTTTGCTAATAAGTAAGCCATAATTAAGCTGAGTTTACTATTAATCCAGCCAATTACGACTGGTTATATATAACTCAGCCGTAACAACCTCCCATAAGTTAGCCGTTATTTTAATAACTCACCCAGTCAATGATCATTAAATCATCCGGTGAAACATAGCTCAGCTGCGTGTTAACTACAACTCAGTCAAATTGTCGACAAATCACCCCACCGATGTATATGTCATCCGTAACTTGTGTACGTAAATAAGCCGTTATCCCATAAATCATCCAGATTTCTATAAGTCAGTCGTCACAAACGGCTGACTTATGTTTGTACGTCAGCCAATTTCTCATAAGTCAGCTGTGTTGTTTAACTTAGTTGCATCATAACCATTACTCAGTCGTAACGCAGTTTGCAACACTTTACGGCTGAGTTCATTAATCCTCATCAGCAATTTCCTATGTGGCGCCAGTTTCTTGCTTACATGGCATTAAAAAGTGATGGTATTCTTGTAAATACGTTTTTTTGTCACAACGTAAGAAAAGAGAACATTGGGTATTAAAAGTGGCAGTGTAAAAATATTGTATGGTTCTGGTCATGTCCTAAACTGTGTGTTGTTTGAGTCAACTTCCCAAAAAATAAACGTATTATATTATTACAATAAAGTCTCTAAAGCAACAAAACAAATACATCACAAATGTTCCAACTAAACCAATGACTTAAACGGCTCCCATTTGAGGTGAAGTTGTTCAGATCCCCCAAGTAGTTTAAAAATGCATACATCAATAACACAAATGGTAAATAATCTGCGCGAAAAAGGGGACATACTACTAATGTATATATATACTAAAAAGTTGGGTTTGATATCTACTCATACTGCCACCTCAGCAAAGGGGTCCTATATTGTGACATGAGGCATTTGATATTAAACTATTTGAAACTGCTTTCAGTTACGAGAAACCTCAATCTAGCCCTTTTGTCTTCCCCACTGTCAATTGAATACTTGTTCAATGGTCTTTAAACTTCTTCATCCATTACTCCTTTAATTCACATAAATACTATCTTTTCCACTTCAAGTTTCATTATTAACATCTCAACCTCCATCCAAATTGATTGTTTCCACTAGACTCTGTACATGAACTATTCGTCGGTAAGTTTTATCATCATTCTCTAAACCCAAAAAGAAAACTAACCCAATCGAAAATATATTTATATCAGGCAAAGCGTATGACCACATCGGAGAGATGTGTGTTAACGATTTATAAGGATAATATTAAGGTTTACTTAGGTTTGAGTTTATATTTGACCTAGATCTAAACAACTGAAAGTAAAGACACATTCAATTTAACGAGTTCTCGGCCTTTAACCAGTATGTCTCGTGGGAGATCTTCTGCTCCCAAATCCACTAGAACAAAGAGATTCTATCTCACTGAATTAGTGTGCTAGATAGTTCATCTACAAAGAACCAAATATGACGAAGCTTGATGACACAAAAAAGCCCTTAGATAATATAGACTTAAGCCTAAGCTATTTATCTTGTATTGATGTCTCCTTTTGTTTGCTTCTATGCCTGATGTATCTGATTCTTATTGGTGTAAACTCCTTGGTGTTTCCTTATGTTGTTATACCCCTGTATCACTGTCATACTAACGTCGATCATATCTATATGTATGCATGACGAGGTACACTTGATATGGGCTTAGGTTTGACTTATTGGCATGACTGCACCAGAGCATAAGAGGCCCGTATGAACTCTGGGCTTTTAGGCGAAACGCATTTACAAATCTCCACCGGTTTTGCTAAAGCCCAGTGTCTAGCCCACATTCCTTCAGTCGACACTCACTAACCCTGTGCCTCTTTGTCTTCTTCTAAGAAAGCATTTGGGCCGACTTTCTCTCTTTCTTTTCACTCTCTCTCTCTCTCTCTCTCTCTCAAAGTTTCTCCCCCACGGCAAAGCGATTTACTTCTCTGTGAAAGATGGTTGCAAGCTACGTCGTGACTTCGTCATCTTCCCTCTCCGATACTTCTCAGGTACTCCTCATCTCTTTCCCATAAGAGATTAGAATCATCTATTAAGAGTATCAAGAGGTTTCGTGAGCCGTTTAGCTGACCCTTTTGTTCCTTGCATGTCTTCTCCGGTGGTCCGTGTCTATGTCTCAAACATGATTGAGAATACATGTCTCTGAGGTCACACCTGAGCTCCACCATCACCCACTCCGCAGACCAAGTAAGATATGCTTTACTGGTCCGTAGTCATTTTCTGTTTCATGTGTTTAAGCCTTCACTGGTATGACCATTATCATGTCTCAGGAGTCGCTTAACTCTGTGACGAGTTTCACTCGCATAGATCTAGGAGTTCTCACTCGATCTTGAGACCTTTTTAGCTCGGTGACCTGTTGACATGCCCCGTTCTCTTCCAGATTAGCTTTCTCTCAGATATCTCTTCTTTTGTTGAGAAACGTACTCGAGTTGGTTGCTAACAAAAAATATTTCTTGTAGTTTTCTATAGATCGATCAGACACGATTGGTGATGAGTCCGACATCCGATTCTTCGAATCTTAGGTTGACTCAAGGAAAAGCTTGAGTCTTCCATAATGTAATAACCCGTGATTGTTAGCTGGGATTTCTCCACCTGAATCGAGTCCTCTACTCAATTCTGCTTAGGCTCCAGGTGACTTCTTTTGTCACGGTAATTTTTCTGTTGACTCTAATTCGTAGTTGCTAACTTGATCATATTACCTGTGAATTGCGAGGATGGAGTTAAGACATACAATTCACCTTGAGCTATCTTTTGTTCAATCAGTGGACGTTCAAAAGCTCACAGCAAAGCTGGAACTTCCGACAAGGTATTGTTTTTGTAAGAAAGTCTGCTAGATTTACTATAGTTTGAATCTTGTTTAGGACTATGTCTCATGATTAAACTAGGTGTCGAATGAAATTGAACTTGGTATCTATATGTTTAGTTTTTTCATGATGTATTGGGTTCTTTGCTAGGGCTATAGCACTCTGTGAGTCGCAGTTGAGTTTGATGTTATGTTGCTTGAATCCCAACTCTAAACATAGGCCTTTTAGCCACATTGCTTCTTTAGCCACCTCATTCAATGCCATGTATTCTGCTTCTGTAGTAGATAGTGCTACAACTGATTGTAGACAGGATTTCCATGAAACTGTGTTGCCTCCAATTTTGAATCTGTATCATGTAACTGATCGCCTTTTGTCTATGTCTATAGCATAATCTGAATTTTTGAACCCTTCTAGTATGAGAGTAGACTGTTTCTTGAATTTTAGGTTTGTGTCAATTTCTCCTTTTAAATACCTTAGGATCCACTTAACTGCTGACCAGTGGTCCCTCCTTTGTCTTCTCATGAATCGACATACATAGCCTACTGCAAATCCTAGGTCGGGTCTTGAGTCAACCATTGCATACATTAGACTTCCTACGGCACTTGCATAGGGAATCCTTTCCATATGTTCTGCCTCTTCCTTCCATTCTATGTCCGTTGGACTTTTTAGCTTAAACTGAGACGATGTGGGAGTTACTACTGCTTTGGCATCCTGCATTCCAAACATTCTTAGTACCTTTTCCATGTACTTTCCTTGAGACAGAGTCAGTGTTCCTTTCTTTCTGTCTCTCGTAATAGCCATGCCTAATATTCTAGATGCTTTTCCCATGTCATTCATCTCAAATTCTCCACTTAGTTTCTCCTTAAGTTCTTTCATGACCATCTTGTTTCCTGAGGCAATCAACATGTCATCGACATATAGTAGTAGGTATACAGTTTTGTTAGTTTGGACATCTCTCATGTAGAATTGATCCTTCATGAAGCTGTGAAAGTGGTGGTTCCATCTCCTTGGAGATTGCTTCAAGCCATACAAAGATTTTCTCAATGTGCACACTTTGTTCTCTGTTTCTGTTTGTATAAAACCCTCAGGTTGATCCATTAGGATCCTTTATTTTAGGCTTCCATGTAAGAAAGCGGATTTTACATCCATCTGTTCTAGCACAAAGTCTAGGTTTACGACAATGCTGAGCATGACTCTGATCGAGATGTGTTTCACAACTGGTGAGAATATCTCGTTGTAATCAATTCATTCTTTTTGGGAATATCCCTTAGCAACTAGCCTTCCTTTAAATAGTTTATCCTCAACATCTGGCATCCCTGGTTTTAGCTTGAACAACCATCTGCATCCAACAGGCTTGGCCTTGAAAGGTATGTCAATAAGGTCCCAAGTTTTATTCTTTCTGTGGGATTCCATTTCTTCTTCAGCAGCCTGTTTCCACAACCTTCTTTCTCGTCTTCTCATGGCTTCAGCATACGATTTAGGTTCTTCAATCTCCAAATCTTCAAAAACATTGAGCACATAAGCTACAAAGTTTCCATCCTAATATCGAGAAGGTAGTCTCATGTTTTGCCTTCTTTCTCTATCTCGAGCCAGAATATAGTTGTCTAGGGTTTCTGTGTTGCCACTATCACTCTCAACTGTGTTGTCCTGTTCCTGGTTACTTGAACTACTAGATCTATCTGATGATGATTCTTCTCCACCTTGATTAGGTGTATCTTCGGATTCATGAGAAGGAGAAGGTCCCATGATCAAATCATCACTGAAAACAACTTTCTTCTTAGCTTTCCTTTCACGATTCATCTACTTATCCTTAGTGACCTCTGTACTAGTTTTATCCTTGGCAATCGTGTGCTTGTATATCTCATCTTCATTAAATACCACGTTTCTACTTGTTTTGCATCTCCCTTTTTGAGGTATCCAGACTCGATATCCCTTAGTTCCCATAAGAACTCTAGGTCCCGTCTTCTCTTCTGTCACATGAACATAAGCAGAGCAACCAAATGTTCTGAGGTGTCCCAAATCTAGTTTTACCCCTGACCAAACTTCTTCAGGTAGCTTAAAATGCAGAGTAGAATTAGGTGATCTGTTAATTGAATAGATTTCAGTGGATGCAGCTTATGCCCAAAAGCTTTGGTCCAAGCCAGATTCGGCTAACATGCATCTCACTTTATCCATGATAGTCATGTTCATCCTCTCTGAAACCCCATTATGTCGTGGGGGTGTAAGTGCAGGTTATGTGCCTTTTGATGCCAGCCTTCTTGTAGTACTCATCAAACTATTTATTACATAACTCCATGCCGTTGTCAGTTCTCAAACATTTTATCCTTTTTCGGTTTTATTTTCAACTTCAGATTTCCATTCTCTAAACTTATAAAATAATTCATCTTTAGTCTTCAAAAAAATAGATCCAGACTTTCTTAGAGTAATCATCAATAAATGTCACAAAATATTTGTTTCCAGCAAGACTATCTGGTGTAGAAGGAGAACCTCAAAGATCAGAGTGAACATACTCTAATATACCTTTAGTCACATGTTTAGCTTTTTGAAAACTTTGCTTGTGTGACTTCCCAATTATACAATGTTCACAGAAATCCAATTCCTTAACATCTTTGTCAGTGATGAATCCATTCTTGACAAATCATACATGTTATTAAGGCTCATATGACCAAGGCGTGAATCCCAATCATTAGTCATATTTCTTTCAGCTCTAGTTAGATTAGCTTCTCCTCTTAAGACTGTTCCCTGAAGATAATATAATCCCTGATGATACTTCCCTAATATAACCTTTTTATCACCTTTGTAGAAATTAATCATGAGATCTTTCCCTTCATATCGACATCATGAGGTTTCCAACATTCAATATGAGATCAAATTTCTGTTCATACCAGGCATATATCTTACGCCAGTTAGGATCACACTTGAGCCATCGAGATTCAGGATTTTAATCTTCCCAATCCCTTGGATGTTGATGTGTGTGTTATTTTACATTAACACGTTCCCACCTTTGAACTCTTCTAAGTCCAATAAGAAGTTTTTGTCTATATAATATGGAATGAGCAACCTGAGTCCATTACCCATTCTTCCTTGGTGTCTTGGGTACTAACTGTTAGGATCGTAGGCTTCTTTGATTCTTCTGCCATATTGGCTGAATCTTGCGGTTTGAATGGCTTCTTATCAGGGCACTCACGCTTTCAATGGCCCTGTTTCTCGCATATAAAGCATCCTTTCTTGTTGTTCCTGGAGTGTGACTTAGATCTTCCATATCGACTCTTAGATCTTCCTTTGTGGAATTTTCCACTACTTATGTCTGGTCGTTGATATGATCTTCCTCTTTCAACCATGAGACCTTCTCCACCCGACCTGGTAAACTTACCACTTTCAATCAACTCTCTTTCCTTGGACATGGCCGCTCCAGTCACCTCATTTAGGCTGAGCGTGTCTCTTCCATATTTGAGAGTTTCCTTGAGTTGGTCAAATTTGTTGGGCAGTGAACTTAGCAATAGTATTGCTTGAACTTCCTCTGGCACTTCAACTTGTAAATTACTCAAATCTGCCACGAGTTTCAGAAAATCATCCACATTCTCATCGATAGTCTTAGAGTCAGACATCTTAAATGTATAGAACCTGAACTGTAGATATATCATGTTGGGCAACGATGTCTTTGTGTACAGCGTATCCAGTGTGCTCCACATTGCAGCAGCCGTCTCACAATGTTTGATTTTCCTTAAGACCTTATTCCCAACATCCAACAAAATCAGGTCTTTTGCTTTTTCTGACTTCTCGAATTTTACTGGATCTATAGCTGGGGGAGTTCCAACGACTCCAGTTATTCCCTTTCCCGTTTCCTTTATAGCTGACTCGGGCTCATCCTTAGTTTCTGAGCCATCTTTTAATATTTTCTCATAAGTAAGAATAGTCTTTAGTCCAAGTACTCCGAAGTGTGCAAGCATCCACACTTTCCATAACGCAAAATCTCCCGTACCATCGAAGCGGTCTACTTCAATGCGTGTGTTGGATATTGCGTATTATTATGATAATTTCTTCCCTCCAAAGTACCCTTAATAACCAGGATGCTCTAATACCACTTGTTAACGATTTATAAGGATAGTATTAAGGTTTACTTAGGTTTGAGTTTTGCTTTGACCAAGATCCAAACAACTGAAAGTAAAGATACAATCAATTTAATGAGTTCCCGGCCTTTAACCGGTACGTCTCGTGGAGATCTCATGCTCCCAAATCCACTAGAACAAATAGACCCTAGCTCCCCGAATTAGTGTGCTAGATAGTTCGTTTACAAAGAACCAAATATGCCAAAGCTTGATGACACAACAAAGCCCTTAGATAATATAGACTTAGCGTGAGTTATTTATCTAGTATTGTTGTCTCTTTCTGTTTGCTTCTCTGCCTGATGTATCTGACCCTTATTGCCGTAAACTCCTTGGTGTTTCCTTATGTTGTTATACCCTTGTATCACTGTCATACTCACGTCGATCATATATATATATGTATGCATGACGAGGTGCACTTGATATGGGCTCAGGGTTGACTTATTGGCCTGACTGCACCAGAGCATAAGAGGCCCATATAAACTCTGGGCTTTTAGGCGAAACCCATTTACAATGTGTGTCTTCTCAATGAACAAATTCACTCTCTTGGATAAAGCATGATCCGTCTATGTCCAATCTCCAGGATGCAGATTCCACTTATGGGGTGAAATAACCCTAGCTTGACCCCACAATTTATCTTACAGTTGCCGGATCCAAGAAGTGCGGCGCATATGCAACTCACAGTGAGAGTTTTGAGAAAAGCGGAAGCTCGGTGTAGGTATTATGACGGAGATAAACAGGAAAATAGTGGAATGCATTATGTTGCATAAACGGCGAATGTTTAGATCTATGTATGTGATTCTCTAACGCTCTTACGGGTTGTTAATATCAGAGTTGAATCGCATGGGCTCTTTAGAGGCCGTAGAAAATATCCCAAGGTTTGTTCCATTACTTAAGGCAAGGTCTATTCTGTTTTCTCTTTCAAAACATGATTACTGTCTGTTTTAGATGGTAAAAGCAGTATCCATCCATCTGATATCACCATTGATGTTTAATTCTTGGTGAAAGGTCTCATGTCTTTTGTCGTGGTTTTCATCCAAAATATAAAAACATTATATAATGTTATTATTAAAACATGAGAGATATGACTCTGTAGAGCATGATCCTATTAGAATCCAAGTATGTACTTTTGGCAGCTAGCAGTGCCTTGAAAGGGCAGAGCGACAAGGATAAAAATGGGAAAGCTCGAAATCTTACGGTGGTCAGCTTTCACTTTTTGAAGAATGTGCTTACGTTATTATTGTTGAGTCTTTCTCCTTTTTACCAACATTTTTTTTTTGGTTTTCTTTTCCTTACTTGTATATAGGACCATATAACGAGTGTAAGAGAAACTGACACTACCAGTTTTAAATATAAGAGTGACACAGAGAAGTAAATTCCAGTCGCTACTTATCTCACAAAAAAAATTGTAATTTCAATAATTTAGTTTTGTTCCATCAATAAAGAGGTTGAAGAGATGAAACTTCACTGATACAGAGTGCATCATTTCTAATGTTTGGGTTTAGTTCTGGCTTTTACTTGAACTTGAGATTTTTTTTTCATTCACATGCTGAAGAGATAGCTGAGAAGTTTTTTGAAACAATGGAAGCAATTTTTGAATGAAAGAAGTTGGCATCGTTCACGAGGATCTCTTCAACCGTTCAGCTGGTGTGCTATGTTCTTGATTATGATAGAACCGTAATATATAAACTACGGAGAACTAAATATTGTAAAAATTTAAAATAGTAATATTATACCAAATGATAAGAAAAGGATGATACAATCGCAGAGTCGAGATATTATCTCTTTCCTTAACTCAAAATACGTCCCGTAGTGCGACGGTTCTGTAACGTAATGAATCTCAGGATACAACTACAAAAATCTTCTGATCTGCGTCACTTTAACAAAAGCCTCACGAAACTAGTTTTGTGTATACTCTCAGACTCAAAGGAAATATCAAAAAAAAATGTGAGAGATTGTTGGTTCTTGTTTTCTTCTGTATTTTTTTCTCTACCTGCTAAATGAGTTTCACGTATTGATATATAACTTCAAAAGTCAAACATACGTTATAGAATCATGGAGTTAACTATCGTAATAATGAGAATTGATTCTCCATTACCTACGTTAGTTGCCAAAGTAATTAATGGTTATTGACCAAACAAATCAAAGCCAAAATACTTTATACTAGATGATTACCCGCGCGCATGCGCGGGGTAAAATTAATATATTAATTATCGTTGAATATTAATCTTGATTATTCAACCATGATGTCATAAGTCTCCAAACGTATAGTTATGAATCGTCAATATAATGTTGATGAGTAGGGTGATGTTTATTGATATTTTTTAAAACTTATTTAATTTACATTGGGCTTCAGTGATATCATTCAAATGTTATAATTCACCATCTCACTTCGATATGAAGAATCATATTTTTGAAATGATATGATCAAGTAACATTTGAGATCCATGCTTGCGCAGAATGAAAATTAATTATGTATAAAAGTTATTTGTAGATAATATTATTTATTTGGGAAATTAGCAAGGATAACCATAAGAAAAAAATTAATTTGGTAAATGACCATAGCAACTACATGGCTAGAATACACTATATATATTGTATATTAATTGTTGTTATACCCCTTTATATAAGTATGTGTAGTGGTTTTGTTTTTTTATTTTGTTGTAAAATGTTTTCCCCTCTAATCTTATTTAGCTTCTAGTTTTATTAAAAATAATTATCTAAATTTATAAAATACTAACAAAAAATATATATTTTTTTCTATTTATGATGTGTTTTGAAAATTTTAAAACAAATATATGTATATTATATATATATATATATATATATATATATATATATATATATATATATATATATATATATATATATATATATATATATATATATATATATTTATAACATTTGATATATCATGTTAGATTAAGAAATCAAATTAAAGTCTATATTATATCATAAATTCTTATAGTATAATCTAATTTCTACTTCGAATGATACCTCATACTTAAAACATAAAGATTAAAGAATTTGATGTGAATTGATCAATCTAGAGTTTTACTCAACTAAAACTCTACACAGTTTCTCATATTTTCTATATTTTCGTGTTGTTCTCTCATCGAACAACCAATATGTAATTAATTATAATATATTGAAAATATTATATATTATTCTGTACTATTTAGATAGTATAGTAAGATTTTTTTCAAATGAGATATAATTTTGTTGTGTTCTTTGCTATTTGGAAACATAGAATTATATACAATCATTTCTTTCCTCTCTCTCTCTCTCTCTCAACTTTTTTATTTGTTTGTCGCTCCATTTATTCTATAATGTACATCATAATGTGTGAAACCTAAAATTTAAGTAATGTTGTTAACATACCATATTATTATGGACTATGCAAATAGAATAGTATACGCATTTAGAATATATTAAGCTGCACTTTACACTTATGTCTGTGGACCCTACTATTTGTTTCATATATTGACGCACTCTGAATGAGAGAAGAGTCCACATTTTGCACAATTATCCTCTCACTTCTGCTAACTTTTTTTTATGGTTATTTGCCTTTTTTTTTCATTATGGTTATTCCACCAACTAACCCTATTTATTTTGTATTAATTTACATATTATGCAATAATAAATATATTGAATAATTGAGGAGCGAATAGCTATTACGTATACAATTAAATTCGAGCAATAACATAAATAAAAACAATCTTCTTTTTATTTACAAAACTTTTTGTTGATAAAAAAACAAAATAAACCATTTATTTATGTTATATAGTATCTAATTAAAATCAAATGATATTGATATAGATATATAATATATTTAATATAAATATTTATTTATTGAGGCTTGATACTCATATGATTTTATTAACATTTTTATATTTGTTGTGACAAAAATATTATTTTTATTAATATGAATATTTTTTTATTAACATGTTTATGTATTTTTATATATATATATATATATTAATCTAAACGATATTGAAATAAATGTATATATATTAAATGAAACTTAATATTTACATGATTTTATGATCATTTATATCTTGTCATAATAAAAAGTTAAAGAATTGATCAAAACAATTTCATCGTAGATTTTTAAGAGCCTTAGTAATTTACATTAAAAAAATTCAAAATATAGCAAATTAGAAAAAATCTAGATTTTTTATATATACTTATGTGATTTTTAAATGTCTTTCAAGAATATAAAATTGAACAAAAATGATGAAAGATACATATATTGTTATCAAATATTTATTATTCAAAATCATTAGTTGTCACATATTTGTTAATCATATTAAGTAATTTCGTAGCTTTTATTTAAGGAAATAATAGAAATTATTATTTTATACATGAATAACTAATCTGATAATTATTTTAATAAAAGGTATAATATATATTTAGATGGACTAACTAATTTTTTTTAAGATTTTAAAAATCATTGTAGTGATAACATGTAACTACCAAAAAAGCTCGTATATATAGCTCCATGATTAATATATATATAAGATTTCTCATTGTAGTGATAACATAATATTTCTCAATACTGCTTTTAAGGATTTTAATATTCTAGAATTAATATATATAGCTCGTATATTAATATGTTATAATGACATGTATGTACCAAAATATGTTGTAATGATCCATCTAAGTATATAATTAACATATATATATATTATATGATATATAGTTTAATTTAAAAAATATTAAAGTATATATATATATATATATATATATAATCTGAATATATATTAAATGATAATTAATATTCATATGATATTATGATCATTTGTATCTTTTTATAACAAAAAAAAAATAAAAACATTGTTCAAATTTTTTTGATTGTAATGCTTTTACTGTTTAGTAATTTATAGTTGTTTTTAAAAATTCATAATATAATATGTAAGAATTTTTTTTTGATTTTTTATTATATGGTTAATGTGATTGTTTTATTTTTTAATAATATAAATTAAAAATTTATGAAGAATACAAAATATATTATCAAATCTTTATTATTCAAAACATTAATTGTCACATATATGTTAATTATATTAGGTAATTCCGTATCTTTTATTTAAGGAAAGAATGTTAAATATCATTTTATGCACTACCAATCAATATGAATGTTAATTTAATAAAAGTATAGTCTATAATTAGATGGACCAACTTTTTCCTAAGGATTCTGAGAATCATCCTGGTGATGACACGTGGCTACACTTAAAAGTTCTAATGCTCCAGGATTAATATATAGAGAATGATACTATCCACTCAATATTCAGACATGTATACTGTATCTATATGTGATTCTTCATTACACGACATTTCCGGATTAGCACGAAAAGACAAAACTTACATAATGATAATTTTTGGGGGAAATAATTCCCTTAATGTTTGACCATACAGTAAATCCGCAATAAGGATCCTAGTTTTAAAAATACAGCCGAGGACCAAATTTGGTTCAAATTTACTTGTAGAAATTAAATAACTATAGTTATATACGTCAGTAAATAAAAGTGACATATAGCATGACACTGTAATTTTTCAAATTAAGAGCAGATCCCTGCACTTTAATAAGTAAAAGTTAAACAAATCGCATGAGGCAATTATTATGAGCAGGATTATCACTCACAATATATATAGTGCTCAATAATATCATGCATGATTTAAAAGTATAACTGCATGATTTAAAGTAAAGATTGTTTTCAAGCAGTGTATTTTCACATTAATGAATTATCAATCATCTAATATATCTTTTTGCGAAACTATTAATAAATTAATATTACTAAAACATTAACTGAATGAAAGAGACCAAGGCACATTTATTAAAAAAATTATAACTTTATCTCTCTGATTTTATGAAAGAATCAGTACGCACAATCTATAATATATCACGATAATAACAAAAGTTAAAAAGCTTTCTTTTATAATAAGAAGAATTTGATGCCGGCGTACTTTTAAACATTAATATCTTAAATTTTTATTTATCTCTCTTACGAGGGTCAAAAATTATGTTTATACAAAAATTATTAATATTATATATTTAAAGTTTGATGTGTATATATTGATGTATAGAACACTGTTTTTTAACATTTACTATTCCTAGTGATAGATATACATAAGTGTTCTATAGTTTTTCTATATTCAGTAATACTATACGATGTGTTATTGAGTTGTTAATAGACGAATACTGACCGGTTAATTCTTAGCAATAGCTTGACTAAGTCAAAAGACGTTTTAGAGTATAATTATCCATTACATTATGAGATTTATCTAGATATATACAGTGTTTAATGATTATAATATCTAAATATACTATTTATCATCCACGTGGTTAATGAATATCACCTAATTGCGCTTACACATGATACTGTGTACACAAAAGAAAACATTTATTCGAATAGCATCATTAGTTAGAGAAACATATTATATAAAACGAAAATATTGAGAGAAAATTCGGATTCCATTTATTTCTAGTTTGCATAGAATATGTTAAATCGCGTTACTCGTCACTTTTTCCAAATTTTTATAGATATTCTTCAATAATACTTTGTTATATTTATATATATGTGTTATACACATTACTTATCATAAGAAAGTTTAAATAAATAAAACTTACACTATTTATTAAATACAGATTAGTATTGTCAAGTTTTTGTATAGGCTGTCTTGATATAGAAATTAAAAGTTTTTATTCAGTGTATTTTAACATTCTCTTTTTAAATATACTTAAAAACCCACATTTTCAAAGAACACCTCTAATATTGTAGTAGTCTCCGTGTATGTTGTTGAGTTTATACAAGATAACGCCTAACATTATAGAAACATTAATATTATAATGGTTCTACAAATATATTATCACCTGACTTTGTGTAAATGTCAATGAATATGGCGATGTAGAGAATACGATTTAGGGTTTCAATATTTATTATAAGTTATAAATTGTTGTTTATTATTGATTTTAACCAAA
Source organism: Moricandia moricandioides (assembly GCA_905132885.1). Classification (NCBI taxonomy): domain Eukaryota; kingdom Viridiplantae; phylum Streptophyta; class Magnoliopsida; order Brassicales; family Brassicaceae; genus Moricandia; species Moricandia moricandioides. The sequence goes on along the minus strand of CAJHQQ010004354.1, from coordinate 4,508 downwards.
TCTGGGATAACGAATGTGTGTTTAGGACACTCAAATAACAAGTTTATCTTTAGGTGTGAAACACACAAAATAGTTGAAGATCTCTATTATAGGTCTTAATTTTATAGTAATATATGTAATAAACATACGTTAAGCTATGACTTTAAGTAGTCTAAAAGTGTATTCATCCTTATTTAGCAGGCAGTAGAGATAATTTACTGAAACAAGACTATACATGAAAACAGCGCGTTAGCCTTATGATTAGAATAATTATCACTAGCATAAGCACAGGAATTCCACGACTTTTATGATTAGAATAATTATCTTTGAAAAAGCTTAACATAACAACACTAGTTGGGGTATATTTATGGATATTTCCTTAAAACAAATACCAACTACCACAGTTAATATTGGGTGTTCGGTTTATGATGTTCTTCTTCTTGGAGAATAATATAACAATATAGTTCAAACTCATTATCGGTGTACTTATGTCTTATTTTATAATTATCTGGCTGTAATCACAAGTTTGGTCAACTGAATCTGAAACTATACTGTCCGAGATTATGATTGTAGTGGTGCTAGAAATTCATATGATTACAAACTCTATAAATCTCACAATCACACCTGCGCCATAACTTATATTACTACTCTCATCTTATAAGCATATCGGTTATATACTATGATTAGTCCCAGTATAGTATTCAATTTATTTATAACTTATATTAATTACTTCAACTTTATAAACTTTGTGATTACATACTAATCATGTGAGTAATAACAATTATTTACTATACTTCAAATGTTATAAACTTTGGTGATTACATACTATCATTGTATAACACTTATTTTATACTTATCAATTTATACGAACTTTGTAGATTACAGCCAGATCGGTTCTTATATTGATCGCTCTAAGTATAATTCAGATATACCTCGCATATCAACTGTATCTATATATATGTGATGTGTGTCTGTCTCAAAAAATGAGCACGTCTATATCACTATTGTATCTAACTTATTGATTTATGGTAGAACGCACTTTCTCGCAGCACTCCCTGTCTATAAAACTTGCACATCAAGCTGTAATGCTTAACATAGAGAAAAAAAGAGGAGCAATGGCTACTCACAGTATTTCCATTAGCTCAGTTTTTATTTGCAATGTTCGTCATCAACCACGCAGCCGTTTTCCTTCAAGGCCGTCCCCAAAGCACACCTCGCGCTCAGACTGTCCCCATCCGCCAGCTCCGCCAACTATCGTCCGTCTCATGGAAGCCATCAATATCTCCATCTCGGTCCGAGATATATATGCGGTAGGTCATATAATAGAAATCATTACTAATAAGCATGCATGTTGAATGTTTCATTTAATCTTTTAGTAACTAATAGGTTGGTTTATGTGATATGTATATTAGAGAAGTACTATAAGATGGATCTAAAATTGTTTTTGTCAATAAAATAGTTTTTAATGAGAAAAATGAATAAAATAGACATTATTAAAGAATGTAAATATACATTTATACCCTTTGAGTTAATTAATCGAAACTTAAGGTTTAGTATTATGGGGTAAAGTTTGAAGATAAGACTTAAAATTAAGAAAAAAATATATATATTAATTTTTTAAAAAAATAAAAAAATATATTTTGGTCTTTTTTTCTTTTTCTTTGAGGTCTATTTTTATGATAAAAACCTTCCAAAAAGTTTATTCGAGAGATTTGTAATATGTATTATTGTAGATCCAATTTGTATCAAAGTTTAAATCGTAACATTGATAATACTCTCTAACTATATAGAAAGAAGCTGAAGCCGTGGAGAAAGCTAAACTGCTGAAGGAAGAAGTGAGGACGGCACTTGTTGAGATTAAAGGTTCTATTGAGCAGCTAGAAATGATCGATGTTTTGCACAGACTCGGAATCTCGTATCATTATAAACAAGAAATCCATAATATTTTGAAAAAAATTCATGACGATCGTGGCAAGATTGAGAGGGAATCAAAAGATCTTCATGCTACAGCTCTTGAATTTTTCCTTCTAAGGCAACATGGTTTTGATGTGTCCCAAGGTCATTAATAATTTAATAACTTCTAAAACAGTTATGTGACAAATCAAGTAACATTTCAATATACCATGGTAGTTAAAAAGGTACTTAAAAGAGTATTTCTATTTCATTTTGCAGATGATTTCGACGTTTTTAAAAGTGAGAATGGAGTATTCAGAAAAACTTTGCGCACAAATATTAAGGGTTTACTATCTTTATACGAAGCTTCTTATTTTTCAATGGATTCGGAGTTTAAACTCAAGGAGGCTAGAACCTATGCATATAAGCTATTATGCGAGTTTGTTGCAGAAAATAGCAAAACTATTTGTAGAAATGATGATGAAGCTTATATATTAGAGATGGTGAAACGAGTACTAGAAAAACCGTACCATTGGAGCATGAAGAGATTAGAAGCAAGATGGTACATAGATGTGTACGGAAGCAGGCATGACATGGATCCTCTCTTGCTAGAGTTGGCAGCACTTGATTTCAACATGGTGCAAGCTAATCATCAAGAAGAGCTTAAATTAATGTCAAGGTAATATATCAAGTAATTTTAAATACAGGCTTAATATCTCTCAAAGTGAAATATATACTGTATATGAGTTAATAATTAATCAGGATCTTGTCACAACTTTAATGTAGCTGGTGGAACGGCACTGGACTTATGAAACAACTTGATTTTGTGAGAGACCGAATTACAGAGAGTTATTATTGGAGCATTGGAATATTTTACGAGCCAGAACATTCATACTACCGCAAGATATTCACAAAAATATTCATGCTAATTACGACCATCGATGACATCTACGATATCTATGGTACATTAGAGGAGCTTGAGACCTTTACAGATGTAGTCGAAAAGTAAGTGCATTAGATGATAACAGACATATGACTCTATATATATATTCAAAAAATTATAAGAAACTTATAAACTTTATATTTCTTTGGAAATTTTGCTATGCATGATGTCAATCATAATCCATATAAATATTTGCTTCTTTTTTCGTCAGATGGGATGTGAACTATGTAGAAAGACTTCCCGAATACATGAAACTGTGTTTCCTTTTTCTGTACAATGAGATCAACCAAATTGGTTATGATGTTCTCAGAGACAAAGGATTTAACGTCATTCCATACCTCAAAACAAGTTGTAAGTTTTCTATAAATTTATTTTAAGGGTCATTAATAAGAACATGATGTTATGCTGATTTTTATATATTTTCATTTCCTAGTGGATGGATTTATTTAAATCGTTCCTAATCGAAGCGAAGTGGTACAAGACCGGACACAAACCGAGTTTTGAAGAATATATGCAAAATGGTTTGATCACAAGTACTGCCCCAACGATATTGCTCCATCTTTTCTCTGTCCACTCCGATCATATTTCCGATCAAACTCTAACCGATGTTTGCAAAAACAACCACTCTGTCGTCCGGAGCTCCGCCGCAATTTTTCGTCTCGCCAATGATCTCGCCACCTCAACGGTATAGATTAGTAGTCTATTATTTTCGTATAATTTTGGTATAGATTATTGATTATAACTAACATTTTTCGTCTAAACCAAACATGTTAGACATATCTAAGAATCAATGTTTTCTATGAATTAGTTAGCTGCATATTGTTTTTGAATAAAATCATGAACCGTATTATTATTTTTGAACAAAAGCATGAATCATATTATTTTCACCACTAGATAAACATTTCCAATATTTAAACATTATTTCTCTTATGATCAGTTAATTATATATGATCTCCAAAAGCCTCTAATCCTTTTAATAAGTTGATGAGCGTAAAAACGCAAAAGTGTTTAAGAGACTTTTTAATTTGATCATTATAAATTTATAAAGTGACCATAATAAAAGCACTAAGTGAACTTTATTTATTTTCAGGAAGAAATGGCAAGAGGAGATTCACCAAAGTCAATCCAATGTTACATGTACGAAACAAGAGCCAGTGAGGAAGAGGCACGTGAACATATACAAAGTATGATCAGTGACTCTTGGGATGTCTTAAACTCTGATTTCAACACGGCACACACTTCCTCTCTTCCCCGTGGTCTCGTCGAAACTGCAGCAAATCTTAACCGCATGGTACAATGTATATACCAGCATGGTGATGGCCACGGCTGTCCCGAAAAAGCAAAGACCGTTGATCATATCAACTCCGTACTCTTCAATCCAGTTCCGTTTTAGGAATGCTGTTTTGTTTACCGTGTTATATATATTTCATCAGAAAAATAATCAATTCATATGAGTTGAAGGACATTAGAAATGTTCTTAAACTAGCTTTGCAATACTCTTTTCGATATTAATTTATTGGTAAGAGAAACCTAGTTAATCTCCTTAAATCATGCATAAACTCAATTTGTTGGTAAGTGAAAATTAGGTCTGTATTTAAATGTTTTATAAGTATTGTGTTTTAAATATATTTAATTGGTAAGAGCTACTTATAATATAGATCCTGCCAGCATATTCGGATCTGCTAAAAAGATT
>CAJHQQ010004353.1:0-29599 GCA_905132885.1 Moricandia moricandioides | reverse complement strand
TCCCACACGCCTTGAAGGACTTGAGTCTCTGACTCGTTCTTGCAAGGATCTATCCATCCATTCCCATCAACCAAAGAGCATCCTAGGGACGCATCAGAACCTCTACTACTTGTTCTTCCTGACCTCCATGACCTTCTTCTTCAGGATCATGGTTTCCTTCACTTCCATCTTCACTTGGAACTTCACCTTGATCATGACTTCCTGAGCCTTCTTCTTGACCTTCAACCTCAGGTCCATTTCCCCCTTCATGATCATGGTTGGTTTGATCTTCAGCTTCATGAGTGTTAGGCACTCCTTGCCTTATCTGAACCTGGGTCATATTAATCCCAAGACCTTCAAGAATGATCCGGAGGCTAGTTGCCTTATCAGATGCTTGAGATAGATCCTTCAAATCATCCCAGCTCTTCTCTTCATAGTATCCTCTGGATTCCACAAACTTTACATCCCTTGACACCAGAACTCTTCTTGTCTTTGGATCAAAGCATTTGTAACCCTTCTGTGTTGTTGAGTAGCCAATAAACATTGCTCTTGTGCTTCTTGGTTCCAGTTTGCTCCTCATTTCTCCTGGTACTAGCACAAAGCACAAGCACCCAAACACTCTCATATGATGTAATACCGGCTTCTCCTTGTTCAACACCTCAAATGGCGCCTTGTCATTCAATACCCTGGTTGGTATCCTATTGATTAGGTAGCACGCAGTCATCACAGCATCACTCCAAAACCTCTTTGGAACATTTGACTGAAACATGATGGATCTAGCAACTTCCATAAGGTGTCTATTCTTCCTTTCAGCAACTCCATTTTGTTGGGGTGTATAAGGGCAGCTTGTCTGATGAAGAATCCCATGTTGAGATAGGTGTTGCTTGAAGGCCAAGCTTGTGTACTCACCACCATTGTCAGACCTGAAAATCTTTATCTTGGCATTATAGTGGTTAGTTACATAAGCCTGGAAATTTCTAAATGCATCAAGCACCCTATCTTTAGTTTGAATGAGTGTTATCCAGGTGTATTTCGATTTTTCATCAATGAATGTTACAAAGTACTTGTAATTCTCCCTAGATAGGCAAGGGGCAGTCCATACATCAGAATGCACAAGATCAAAGCATTTCTCATATAAAGTAGTGGATTTGTGAAAGACTGTTTTACAATGCTTGCCCAAGATACATGCTTCACATTCATTATTTTTATATATGACACCTGGTAACATTAAACTTAGAGCTCTAACATGTGGATGTCCTAATCTAGCATGCCATAATGCATTTTTATTCAATACTGAAGTAGAACTAAACGAGTAACAAAGACTAGAAATGGGATCAGTGTCTTCCAACATATAGAGGTCTCCTCTTGCAACTCCCTTTCCAATCAACTTATGGCTCTCAATATCCTGAAACTTCACATCATTAGGACTGAATATGACATTGCAATGTAAATCAGTTACACATTTCTTAACAGATAGAAGATTAGATGTGAATTCAGGCATATAGTAGGCTTTAGAATCCTTGTCAAACAATCTTAATGTGCCTATTCCTTTTATGGCTACTCTATCTCCATTTGCAATCATTACATGACCATGAGCAGGTTCTATATTCTTTATAAGACTATAGTCGCTGATCATATGATGAGATGCTCCTGAATCAACTATTAGAGGTTTACCTATGTTATGAGCAGTATGGGAACTCGGCATTTCAAGAGTATGTTCTAAATGACTAAGGTTCTTAAGCCATTGAGATGCAACATATGATTCATCAGGGATATTCATTATGTTATATGCAGCATAGGAGTACCCTAAGGGGTTACCAGATACATTACCATTCTCCTTGAGAGCTTTGATTAGAGCATCAATGTCTGATCTCCTGACCAGTTCATGCTCCATGCTCTTCACTGGCGTGTGCTGAGAAGCTAAGGCCTTTCCTTCACTCTCACGCATTGTTGAACTAGCTCCAGATGGACCAGCTTCACTTGTTTCTGATGAGAGGTGGGCTCTTGCATCTCTATCCCTCATGAACTTCGCAGGCTTGAGATGAGGATGAAGTATCCAGCATTGGCTCCTCTTATGACCCGGCTTCTTGCAATGATCACAGTTCCCTCCAAACCTTCTATCCTCACCACTTCTCCTTTCATCTGGTCTGTACATAGCTTTGTTAGCTTGAACAGCCTCTGCTTTGTTAGCAAGAGAGAGTTCCCCCTTACCACCAAACAATCCCAAGGACCCTTCCTCCTTCTGGATTTGAGCACATACTTCCTCTAAGGTTGGAAGCTTTGAGGATCTCAGTATGTGTTTAATCAAATCATTGAAGGCTGGATTCAGAGTCAAGAGTAATCCAAACACCTGATCTTGCTCACGCCTCTCCATGAGGATATCTTGATCAGTGGTGTTGGGTCTGAGCATCTCTAGTTCAGACCATAAAGCCCTGAACTATCCCAAGTGTTTAGTAAACTCCACCTCTTCTTGCGCAAGTGTGTTGATAGCCCTCTTTAGCTCAAACACCCGGCTCAGATTGGATGTGTTTCCATAGATCTTCTGGAGAGTCTCCCATAGATCCTTTGGCGTCTCACAGTAGCTGTATGCTTCAAGGATAGATGCATCTAGAGACCCTTGAATCATGGTTAGAACCATCATGTCATCTTGAATCCACTTCTGTTGATCAGCAAGCGCCGATTCTTCTGTGCCTTTGTCCTTGTCAGCAACTGGTTTTGGAGCTCCATCAGACACATGACTCCACAAACCCTTGCTCCCAACCGCAGTCTTCACTAAGCGAGACCACAACAGGTAGTTTCCACCACCTTTAAGTGTAACCGGAACCGTCACCACTATCTTGTTTCCTTCCATCTCTCAAGAACAGTTTGAACACGAAATGAAGATGAAAGAAAGAGTATTCAAACACCAGGATATGAGCAACCTGGCTCTGATACCATGAGATTTTTAGAGTAGAAGAGTTAAGAATGCGAGATTAAGAGAAGAATGAAGAGAATCCACGCTTTAGAGATTAGGGTTCATGATGAACAAGAGAGAGAGAGAGAGAGAACGAGAGAGAGTATCATCGAAAATGTTTGCTTAGTTTATTACTCTGAGCATAAGTTACAATATATAGAGTAGAGGACTTAATCTAATCCACAAACGGTCATAAGAGAGTATGGTGAGTAATGGGGTAACGTGGACACACTAAGGAAGAAAGGCGCGCCTGGTTTGAACGCTTGGCTGAGAGGGCTTGATGCCTTTGGCATCTTGACTAGATCCCTTCTTCTTTCCAGCATGAGCCAGCCTGTCTTGGTCAAGCCTTATCCGGCGAGTCTCCTTCTTCTTTTACCGAGTGACCATCAAGTTAACCTCTCCTTTACCTTTGCACTCTTTTACCTTGCCTTCCTTTCTCCTTGCCACCCAAGTTAACTCCTTTGCCTTGTACGGATAAAGGTGTGTACGGTCAGGTACCATCCGTACAACTCGCCCTAGTTTTGCACATCACCAAAATGTCTTCTTGGTTTAGCAAAAGTGAGTTTGGGTCAAGTGGTCCGTACAGTCGGCCGTACTGTCCGTACTGTCCGTACTGTCCGTACACTTGCCCTAACTTTGCACCAACTCCTCCTTGATCTCATTCCTTAGACTAAGTGCACTCATCCTCTTCTTTATTTACTCAGAACAACAATCAAGACATCTCGGATCAAACCTTGTCCAAGACCTTCTTGTTGTGGATGTGAAGTGAGTAATCCAACAACATTCTCCTCAAGCTTCTTGACTCTGGAACGAGTCATGGGACCTTCAGGGATGGCTAGAGCATCCTCATCAACTGGTTGATGCATTGTGGCTTCATGTGGCTCATCTAGACTCTCCTCCTTAGTGATCCGGTCCATGATCACATCAAGACTAAGGAGAGATTCATGAGACTTAGAGAACCAGAGAATAAGAGACTCAAGAACAAAGGTTTAGAACCCAGAAAAGATTAGGAAGGAGGAGGGGAAACCCCACTCTCTCACTTAATTGTTTACACTCAACATAAGGGGCCTTTTATAGGCAATACAAGGAGCAAACATTAACCTATATCTAAGGGCTGATAAAGCTTGAGAGGATGGACGGTTTGGATGAAGTCAGATGGTCTTTGGACAGGCTGGAGACAGCCTGGGCGTGCCTAGGAAAGCTTGGCCAGGAATCTGCCACCAATGCACATGAACCTTGCCAATGATCTGTCCAGGTTCCTTCCTTCTTCTGGATAAGCATCTTGAGAGCATATTCTTCTAATCCAGCTCGACCCAACTGTCTCCTTGCCTCCTTAGCTTCAAACGGTCACAAGAGATTTGAATTGGTTCGGTTTAAATTGATCAAACCGAAGACAATCCCAAAACTGCTCCATCGCTCGACCGTACGGACTGCCCGTCCGTACATCTCAACCCGGATTTTGCACATCGCCCAAACTCTCCCAAAAGTCGAACCAGGAAGTGTTTTGAGTCGACCATGTCTGTACGGTCCGTACAGTCCGTACGACCGTCCGTACGGTCGACCCTAACTTTGCACATTTCGTCCAATGGCTCCCAAATCTTCCCAAACACTTCCTTCTTGATCATATACCCTTCTTGAACCTTGTTCTTGCTCAGCATAAGCTTCTAGACCCTCTTTAGTCCTTGATCAGACTTCTAATGGGTTTTTGCCCTAACTTTGCACATGGCCTTTAGTGGCCCATTTCTCTCTTCAGGTTTAACAAGTAGGATACTGTGATGCGGATTGGGCTGGAGATAGAGCTGATAGGAAGTCAACCACTGGCTATTGCACTTTCATTGGTGGGAACTTGGTTACTTGGAAGAGCAAGAAACAGAAGGTGGTATCATGTTCAAGTGCTGAAGCTGAGTATAGGGCCATGTTGAAGCTGACTAATGAGCTAGTGTGGATCAAAGGAATACTGAAGCACTTGGAGATAAACCAGCCCACACCAATGACCATGCATTGTGACAATCAAGCAGCAATCCACATTGCTTCCAACTCGGTGTTTCATGAGAGAACCAAGCACATTGAGGTTGACTGCCACAAGGTGAGGCAGATGATAGTCCAAGGAGTGATCTTACCTTGTTACACACGGAGTGAAGATCAGTTGGCGGATGTTTTCACTAAGGCTCCAAGACAGAAGACACTTGAGTCCATTCATCACAGATTGGGACTCAGTGATCTTACCAGGCTCAACTAAGTTCCTCTTGTCATGAGGTCTTTACTCTTTTCCTTGCTAAGGTTTTATCCCTAAGGAGGGTTTTCTTTGGCAAGGTTTTTAATGAGGAAGATCTCATGACATCCAAGCTTGACCGGTTCCCTTGGTCAAGCTTGAGGGGGAGTGTTGAACTGAATAAGTAATGAGGATACAAAGATTGGAGAAGGCTTAAGGAACCAAGTGGAGTGTGTCCGTACAAGGCCGTACAAGGCCGTACAACCAGGCCGTACACCTTTGGTTACCAAAAGGTGAAATGGATCGACCAAAGGTGAAAGGAGAAAGTTAACCGTGCCGGGCAAGTTTACACTCTATGTCTAGGATTAACGAACCTTATGGATAAGGAGAGCTCGTGCCTTGACAGACTGGCACAGCTGGAAAGGAGAGCATCTGGTCAAGATGCCAAAGGCATCAAGCATGTGAAGCCTCTCGTCCACAAGATTCAAACGGGACGCTCCTCCAGCCTTGACTTCACACGATCCTGTTGAAACCTTATCCTGTATCCGTTGCATTAAGCTTTATCCTTCTCTATATATTTGTAACACTTCCTCATTAATCAATCAAGCAAGTTATTCGAGTCTTTCTCTTTTCTCTCTAGTGTTCTTGAGCTCCCAAATGGGTTCTTGAACAAACCGGCTCATAATCTCTTACTTTCTCTCATATTCTTTTCTAATCTCTCTATTCTACTCTATTCTACCTTTGCATACTCAGCTTCTACTCATTCTTTCAATTAATGAGTCCAAATCAAGCTTCTTATATCGTGATTCATTCTGGTTTTATTAGTATCAAGAATAAATTCCCAAATCTCCAAACAGGGCAAACTGGAATCACTTCGGTTAAAAGTGGGATAACTTCTTCATCATAAGTTAAATGATATTGATTCAACTTCAGGGTGATTCTACACTGATTAATGAGTTCAAATAAAGCTTCTTACATCATGATTTATTCTGGTTTTATTAGTATCAAGAATAAATTCCCAAATCTCCAAACATGACAAACTGGAATCACTTCGGTTAAAAGTGGATAACTTCTTCATCATAACTCCTATGATCTTGAGTCAACTTCAGGGTGATTCGACACTGATTTATGAGTCCAAATCAAGCTTCTTACATCGTGATTCATTCTGGTTTTATTAGTATCAAGAAGAAATTGCCAAATCTCCAAACAGGGCAAACTGGAATCATTTCGGTTAAAAGTGGGATAACTTCTTCATCATAACTCCAATGATATTGATTCAACTTCAGGGTGATTCTACACTGATTAATGAGTCCAAATCAAGCTCCTTACATCGTGATTCATTCTGGTTTTATTTGTATCAAGAAGAAATAGCCAAATCTCTAAATAGGGCAAACTGGAATCACTTCGGTTAAAAGTGGGATAACTTCTTCATGATAACTCCAATGATATTGATTCAACTTCAGGGTGACTCTACAATGATTAATGAGTCCAAATCAAGCTTCTTACATCGTGATTCATTCTGGTTTTATTAGTATCAAGAATAAATTCCCAAATCTCCAAACAAGACAAACTGGAATCACTGCGGTTAAAAGTGGGATAACTTCTTCATCATAAATCCTATAATCTTGAGTCAACTTCAGGGTGATTCGACACTGATTTATGAGTCCAAGTCAAGCTTCTTACATCGTGATTCATTCTGGTTTTATTATTATCAAGAAGAAATTGCCAAATCTCCAAACAGGGCAAACTGGAATCACTTCGGTTAAAAGTGAGATAACTTCTTCATCATAACTCCAATGATATTGATTCAACTTCAGGGTGATTCTAAACTGATTAATGAGTCCAAATCAAGCTTCTTACATCGTGATTCATTCTGGTTTTATTAGTATCAAGAATAAATTCCCAAATCTCCAAACAGGACAAACTGGAATCACTTCGGTTAAAAGTGTGATAACTTCTTCATCATAAGTCCAATGATATTGATTCGACTTCAGGGTTATTCGACACTGAATTATGAGTCCAGATCAATTTGCTTACATCGTGATTCATTCTGGTTTTATTTGTATCAAGAAAAAATTGCCAAATCTCCAAACAGGGCAAACTGGAATCACTTCAGTTAAAAGTGGGATAACTTCTTCATCATAACTCCAATGATATTGATTCAACTTCAGGGTGATTCTACACTGATTAATGAGTCCAAATCAAGCTTCTTACATCGTGATTCATTCTGGTTTTATTAGTATCAAAAATAAATTCCCAAATCTCCAAACAGGACAAACTGGAATCACTACAGTTAAAAGTGGGATAACTTCTTCATCATAAGTCCAATGATATTGATTCAACTTCAGGATGATTCTACACTGATTTATGAGTCCAAATCAATCTTCTTACATCGTGATTTATTCTGGTTTTATTTGTATCAAGAAGAAATTGCCAAATCTCCAAACAGGGTAAACTAGAATCTCTACGGTTAAAAGTGGGATAACTTCTTCATCATAAGTCCAATGATATTGATTTAAATTCAGGATGATTCTACACTAATTTATGAGTCCAAATCAAGCTTCTTACATCGTGATTCATTCTGGTTTTATTTGTATCAAGAAGAAATTGCCAAATCTCCAAAAAGGGCAAATTGGAATCGCTTCGGTTAAAAGTGGGATAACTTCTTCATCATAAGTCCAATGATATTGATTCAACTTCAGGATGATTCTAAACTGATTTATAAGTCCAGATCAAGTTTCTTACATCGTGATTCTGATGCGTCCCTAGGATGCTCTTTGGTTGATGGGAATGGATAGATCCTTGCAAGAACGAATCAGGGACTCAAGTTCTTCAAGGTTTGTGGATTGAATGGTGACACAAGAGGGATGTATGATCTCTTGATACTCCTAGATGAATAACTCGGATATGACACACCAAATTAGACACCCTTAGTCTCTGGATATTATACACCAGACTCGACACACTTTCTAGAGAGAGAGCCGTCAAGGAGAAAAGATACTTGTTTATTAAAAAGCTGGATCAATACAATAGGGTTTAGAGACCCCTTTAAATAAGAAACCAGAGAACATGCTCTCTAGGGTTTTGACATTAAGCAAGAAAAGGAAACTATAGTCTAAGTTTAACATAAGCTTAAAATGAAATAAATATGTAACTTCTTTTAGTCTTGGACCGAGATAGGGCCTAAGTGATGTGAAGACAAGTTGTGGCCTCGTTAAAAACCTTCCTCCGGAAAACCTCATGGGACAAAACCAAAAGCAAGGAAAAGAGCACGCACCCCATGTCTTGCCTAGACACTAACTCAGCTTGATGTAGAGATGGCTTGAATGGTGATCAAGACATCTCGGATCAGACCTTGTCCAAGACTTTCTTGTTGTGGATGTGAAGTGAGTAATCCAACAACATTCTCCTTGAGCTTCTTGACTCTGGAACGAGTCATGGGACCTTCAGGAATGGCTAGAGCATCATCACCAGGTTGCTGGTGCAATGTGGCTTCATGTGGCTCATCTAGACTCTCCTTGTTCTCCTTAGTGATCCGGTCCATGATCACATCATCCCCTCCCTCTTGAAAAGGATTTTTCCTCAAATCAGGTTCATCTACAGCAAAAGGAGCCAAGTCAGTGACATTGAAGCTATTTGATACATCATACTTACCTTGGAGATCAAGTTTGTAGGCATTGTCATTGATCTTGTGGATGATCTCAAAGGGTCCATCAACCCTTGGCATCTGCTTGGACTTCCTCTCGTTGGGGAACCTATCCTTCCTCAGGTGCAACCTAACTTGGTCACTGATGCGTCCCTAGGATGCTCTTTGGTTGATGGGAATGGATAATCCTTGCAAGAACGAATCAAAAGACTCAAGTCCTTCAAGGCGTGTGGAATGGATGGTGACACAAGAGGGATGGATGATCTCTTGATACTCCTAGATGAATGGTTTGAATATTACACACCAAACTAAACACCCTTAGGCTCTGGATATGACACACCAGACTCGGCACACTTCTTTTAGAGAGAGAGAGAGCCGCAAAAGATGAATAACTTGTATAGAAAAGATTGGGTGAGTACAATAGGGTATAAGGGACCCTTTAAATAAGAAAACCAGAGACATGCCTCTAGGGTTTTCGACAAAGAACCAAAAAAGGAAAGAAAGCAAACTATAGTTTATAAGTTTAAAATGAAATGAAAATGCACTTCTATTAGTCTTGGACCGAGTGTAGCACTTAGGTGATTTGTAGACATGTTGTGGCCTCGTTAAAAACCTTCCTCCTGGAAAACCTCGTGGGACAAAACCAAAAGCAAGGAAAAGAGCACGCACTCCATGTCTGCCTAAACACTACCTCAGTTTGGTGTAGAGATGGCTTGAATGGTGATCAAGACATCTCGGATCAAACCTTGTCCAAGACCTTCTTGTTGTGGATGTGAAGTGAGTAATCCAACAACATTCTCCTTAAGCTTCTTGACTCTGGAACGAGTCATGGGACCTTCAGGAATGGCTAGAGCATCCTCATCAAATGGTTGATGCATTGTGGCTTCATGTTGCTCATCTAAACTCTCCTCATTGTCCTCCTTGGTGATCCGGTCCATGATCACATCATCCCCTCCCTCTTGAAAAGGATTTGTCCTCAAATCAGGTCCATCTACAACAAAAGGAGCCAAATCAGTGACATTGAAGCTATTTGATACATCGTACTTACCTTGGAGATCAAGCTTGTAGGCATTGTCATTGATCTTGTGGATGATCTCAAAGGGTCCATCAACCCTTGGCATCAGTTTGGACTTCCTCTCGTTGGGGAACCTATCCTTCCTTAGGTGCAACCAAACTTGGTCACCAACTTCAAAGGTCCTCACACGTCTCCCCTTGTTTGCTTGCTTCTCATACAGCTTGGTCTTCTGCTCAATGTTTAGTCTAGCCTTCTCATGAATCTGTTGAACCAACTCGGCTTTCTTCTTGCCATCTAGACTTGTCCTTTCACACTCAGGTAAAGGCATTAGATCCAAAGGAGAGGTGGGATTGAACCCATAAACAATTTCAAATGGTGTATACTTAGAAGCAGAATGCATAGCATGATTGTATGCAAATTCACAATGTGGTAAGTATTCTTCCCATGTTCTTAAGTTCTTTCTAATGAATGCACGCAGGAGTTTCCCTAATGTCCTATTAACTACCTCAGTTTGCCCATCAGTTTGTGGATGGCATGTAGTAGAGAACAAAAGCTTAGTGCCTAACTTAGACCAAAGTGTCTTCCAAAAGTAACTAAGAAACTTAGTGTCCCTATCAGAAACTATGGTTCTAGGCATGCCATGCAAACGTACAACCTCCTTAAAGAACAAGTTAGCTATATGCAATGCATCATCAGTCTTATGACATGCTATGAAATGTGCCATCTTAGAGAACCTATCAACAACAACAAAGATAGAATCCTTTCCAGTCCTAGTTCTAGGCAAACCAACAATGAAATCCATAGAAATGTCATTCCAGGGATGGTGTGAAATAGGTAAAGGAGTATACAAACCCTGGTTTTGAACTTGGGACTTGGCATGCTTGCAAGTAGCACACCTTCCACATATCCTCTCCACATCTCTCTTCATGTGCGGCCAATAGAAGTGATCCTGTAAAACTTTTAAGGTCTTGGCAATCCCAAAGTGTCCCATTAGACTGCCCCCATGGGATTCCCTGACAAAAAGATCTCTCAAAGAGCAATTAGGCACACACAATCTATTGTCATAGAACAAGTAATCATCCTCTCTAAAGTAATGTGATGCGTCCCTAGGATGCTCTTTGGTTGATGGGAATGGATAATCCTTGCAAGAACGAATCAAAAGACTCAAGTCCTTCAAGGCGTGTGGATTGGATGGTGACACAAGAGGGATGTATGATCTCTTGATACTCCTAGATGAATGGTTTGGATATTACACACCAAACTAGACACCCTTAGGCTCTGGATATGACACACCAGACTCGGCACACTTCTTTTAGAGAGAGAGAGAGCCGCAAAAGATGAATAACTTGTATAGAAAAGATTGGATGAGTACAATAGGGTATAAGGGACCCTTTAAATAAGAAAACCAGAGACATGCCTCTAGGGTTTTCGACAACGAACCAAAAAAGGAAAGAAAGCAAACTATAGTTTATAAGTTTAAAATGAAATGAAAATGCACTTCTATTAGTCTTGGACCAAGTGTAGCACTTAGGTGATTTGTAGACATGTTGTGGCCTCGTTAAAAACCTTCCTCCTGGAAAACCTCGTGGGACAAAACCAAAAGCAAGGAAAAGAGCACGCACTCCATGTCTGCCTAGACACTACCTCAGTTTGGTGTAGAGATGGCTTGAATGGTGATCAAGACACCTCGGATCAAACCTTGTCCAAGACCTTCTTGTTGTGGATGTGAAGTGAGTAATCCAACAACATTCTCCTCAAGCTTCTTGACTCTGGAACGAGTCATGGGACCTTCAGGAATGGCTAGAGCATCCTCATCAACTGGTTGATGCATTGTGGCTTCATGTGGCTCATCTAGACCCTCCTCCTTGTCCTCCTTAGTGATCCAGTCCATGATCACATCATCCCCTCCCTCTTGAAAAGGATTTGTCCTCAAATCAGGTCCATCTACAACAAAAGGAGCCAAGTCAGTGACATTGAAGCTATTTGATACATCGTACTTACCTTGGAGATCAAGCTTGTAGGCATTGTCATTGATCTTGTGGACGATCTCAAAGGGTCCATCAACCCTTGGCATCAGTTTGGACTTCCTCTCGTTGGGGAACCTATCCTTCCTCAGGTGCAACCAAACTTGCTCACCAACTTCAAAGGTCCTCACACGTCTCCCCTTGTTTGCTTGCTTCTCATACAGCTTTGTCTTCTGCTCAATGTTTAGTCTAGCCTTCTCATGAATCTGTTGAACCAACTCGGCTTTCTTCTTGCCATCTAGACTTGTCCTTTCACACTCAGGTAAAGGCATTAGATCCAAAGGAGAGGTGGGATTGAACCCATAAACAATTTCAAATGGTGAATACTTAGAAGCAGAATGCATAGCATGATTGTATGCAAATTCACAATGTGGTAAGTATTCTTCCCATGTTCTTAAGTTCTTTCTAATGAATGCACGCAGGAGTGTCCCTAATGTCCTATTAACTACCTCAGTTTGCCCATCAGTTTGTGGATGACATGTAGTAGAGAACAAAAGCTTAGTGCCTAACTTAGACCAAAGTGTCTTCCAAAAGTAACTAAGAAACTTAGTGTCCCTATCAGAAACTATGGTTCTAGGCATGCCATGCAAACGTACAACCTCCTTAAAGAACAAGTTAGCTATATGCAATGCATCATCAGTCTTATGACATGCTATGAAATGTGCCATCTTAGAGAACCTATCAACAACAACAAAGATAGAATCCTTTCCAGTCCTAGTTCTAGGCAAACCAACAATGAAATCCATAGAAATGTCATTCCAGGGATGGTGTGGAATAGGTAAAGGAGTATACAAACCCTGGTTTTGAACTTGGGACTTGGCATGCTTGCAAGTAGCACACCTTCCACATATCCTCTCCACATCTCTCTTCATATGCGGCCAATAGAAGTGATCCTGTAAAACTTTTAGGGTCTTGGCAATCCCAAAGTGTCCCATTAGACTGCCCCCATGGGATTCCCTGACAAAAAGGTCTCTCAAAGAGCAATTAGGCACACACAATCTATTGTCAAAGAATAAGTAACCTTCCTTCCTAAAGTAATGCCCTGAGGCAAACTTTGCACATGAAGCATAAGCTTCCTTGAAATCATGATCAGTATCATACATATCTTTTATCTGCTCAAATCCAAGTAACTTAGCATCTAGAGTGGTCAAGAGAACATACCTCCGAGATAGTGCATCAGCAACTACATTCTCCTTACCTTGTTTATACTTGATCACGTATGGGAAGGTCTCAATGAATTCAACCCACCTTGCGTGTCTCTTGCTAAGCTTACTCTGCCCTTTTAGATACTTGAGGGACTCATGATCAGTGTGGATGACAAACTCTTTGGGCCACAAGTAATGTTGCCACGTTTGTAATGCCCTCACCAAGGCATAGAGCTCTTTGTCATAGGTTGCATAGTTGAGTGTGGCTCCTCCAAGCTTCTCACTGAAGTATGCAATGGGTTTCCTATCCTGCATCAACACGGCACCAATACCAATTCCTGATGCATCACATTCTATTTCAAAAGTTTTAGAAAAGACAGGAAGCATAAGAAGGGGTGATTGAGTAAGCTTCTCTTTTAGGCTCTGGAAAGCCTTCTCTTGTGCTTCCCCCCACTTGAAACCAACATCCTTCTTGATAACTTCAGTTAAGGGAGCTGCAATGGTGCTAAAGTCCTTGACAAATCTTCTATAGAAGCCGGCAAGTCCATGGAAGTGTTGGAATTCATGAGTGTTTGTCTCATGTCAAGAGAGTATTCAATTAACTTGTAACTGAATCCCTTCAACCATACAACAAGAACTCACCTCATAAAATGGAAGAGACAACCAACTGGTGGTCTGAATCCTCTCACACAGCCTATACTATAACCAAGATCCTAGATAGTAAACTGGTTATATAAAGCTGAGAGTCTCTAGTTTGAATCTATCATTCTATAGTAACACAACACTTTGAGTTTGTTTACTTAAGATGAAGAGGATTTAGAATCAGTAAGCTAGAGTTTAAGACAGTAGATAAATAAGATTTTGGTGAGTTTTTCAAGTATTAGACTGCCTTAAGAGAGAAAGAGATAAGGCAGCCTCTAAACCATAATGCTTAACTCCCTACATTGTGAATATTATTTAGACACAAGATAGAGAGAGAGAGCCACGAAATTTAGACAGAGAAACTTGTATTGATACTGGATGCTTACAAAGGGGTGTAGAGAACCCTTTAAATAGGAAACCAGAGACATGCCTCTAGGGTTTCGACAATGAATCCAAAAAAGGAAAGAACTAAAACTATAGTTTATAAGTTTAAATGAAATAAAATGCAACTTCTATTAGTCTTGGACCGAGTATAGCACTTAGGTGATTTGTAGACAAGTTGTGGCCTCGTTAAAAACCTTCCTCCTGGAAAACCTCGTGGGACAAAACCAAAAGCAAGGAAAAGAGCACGCACCCCATGTCTGCCTAGACACTAACTCAGTTTGGTGTAGAGATGGATTGAATGGTGATCAAGACATCTCGGATCAAACCTTGTCGAAGACCTTCTTGTTGTGGATGTGAAGTGAGTAATCCAACAACATTCTCCTTAAGCTTCTTGACTCTGGAACGAGTCATGGGACCTTCAGGAATGGTTAGAGCATCCTCATCAAATGGTTGATGCATTGTGGCTTCATGTTGCTCATCTAAA
This sequence comes from Moricandia moricandioides, assembly GCA_905132885.1. Taxonomy (NCBI): domain Eukaryota; kingdom Viridiplantae; phylum Streptophyta; class Magnoliopsida; order Brassicales; family Brassicaceae; genus Moricandia; species Moricandia moricandioides. The sequence goes on along the minus strand of CAJHQQ010004353.1, from coordinate 15,115 downwards.
CTCTCCTCATTGTCCTCCTTAGTGATCCGGTCCATGATCACATCATGAGCTCAATAGGTACCTGATTCAAGTAATGCACAAACACATGCATCAATTCTCAAGGGGCAGACCTATTCAATCATAAGAATGAATATATACTTAGGGACTTCCCTTGCATAAGTTTCTGAAGAATGGACATTGGCTTCTCATTTTAACACCCCTCCTCAAGCTTGACCTGAGAATAAGAGTATGTGGTCAAGCTTGGAAGATGATAGCCAATGATGATCGCCAATGCCTTGAGACCACAACCCTCTTGGCTTGAATTGTGATCTTTTCTCTTAAGTATACTTCCTGTCCACCCTCTTGGCATCAGGTAAGTCACTTCTGAGCAATCTCTCCACTGCTCCATTCATCCTCTCAACCATCTTGGAAGTTAATGGACATAATCAGTGTCCAAAGTGTTGATGGGCAGTGGGCAATCTCCATGGTCAGGAATATGCATTTTGTGCAGGCTCTGATCAACATGGAAAGCCTGTCAACAAACACTAAGACAAGCATAAGTAGACACCAAGAGACCAGAACATTGGTTTTCACCAAGTCTGATTCACCAAGTCTGATCTTTAAACACACAATTTAAATAAGCACAACAGCAATGGACAGATATCTTTAAGATCCTATCCAAGCAACACTCTCTGAATCCTAATCAACAAGACTAAGCATTCAGGCAATAACACAATCAATTTTCCAAAGTGCAGAAGCAAGACAACTCTTTCAAGACAGCTTCACTTCAAGACAGTTTAACAACCTTAGGCATATTCTAAACAAGAGTTTGTGAGAATGGGGAAAGTAACCAGAGTAAAAGTAACCAGAAAATAAGTAGAGAGTAGAGAATGATGTAACCAGAGTATTAGTAGCCAGAGAATGGGAGAATTATGGAGAAAGTAAACTGAGAATCAAAGAATGAGAGAATAAAGAACAGAGAATTTGCTCAAGAGTTCTAATGGACAGGGTTTTGCTCTGTTTTCTTGAGTTTTGCGGAAGCATAAACAGCCAGGAGCATCCATTACTCATCAAGAGTTTGGTGCTTTAGTAGCTGAAACACAATGGACCATTGAACAATTAATTTGCTCACTGATCTTAGACAAATGCCACTAGAATAACTCATGAACTGATGTTTTCCAGGGCTTGCAACAAGAGAACCATCAGAATAACACATAAACAAGTGTTTTCTATGGCTCACACAACAAAGAAACCAATGGATCAAAACAATTTGTCCACTGGTCAAAGAGATGCTCCATAAAGAACAAGCTATTATCCAATGGATAAAGCATAATGGTGAAGCATTTTCTAAATCTTTCTCTTTCTCAAGCTTGATTCAAGATACTAACACAAGTACTGACCAAGCTAACACTATATCAGAGTGGGAGAGAAAATATTTATTAAAAAACAGAGAGAAAATAGGTGAGTTTAATCCCAAAGAAGAGCAACAAGGCTCTGATACCATGTTGGAAAAGCTAAGAACAGCTAAGAACATGAACTTACTCTTCAAAAATGGAAGAGACAATCAACTTGTGATTGAATCCTCTCAGCAAAATAATCTACACAACCATCTGAATCTAGAGAGATTAAGTGGCTGTGAGATTGATAAAATAACTAGAATTAAACTAACAACAGATTAAACTCTAGTATGAATCTATCCTTGTGGAGTATCACAACACTGATGGTTTGTGTACTTAAGCTACAAGGAATTAGAATCAGTAAGCTAGAGATGAACAGAACATAAAGAAGAGTTTAAAGGTGACTTAGAGTGAATGGGCAAGCAATGATCTGCCCTTAGGGAGACCCAAAACATGTATACCTTAACTCCCTACATTGTGACTAATTTAAAGAACACTTAGTAGGGTAGATGAGTAATACACAAGAAATAAGAGACAAGCCTTATAAATTTCGTGTATCACTCATCTACCCTACTAAGTGTTCTTTAAATTAGTCACAATGTAGGGAGTTAAGGTATACATGTTTTGGGTCTCCCTAAGGGCAGATCATTGCTTGCCCATTCACTCTAAGTCACCTTTAAACTCTTCTTTATGTTCTGTTCATCTCTAGCTTACTGATTCTAATTCCTTGTAGCTTAAGTACACAAACCATCAGTGTTGTGATACTCCACAAGGATAGATTCATGCTAGAGTTTAATCTGTTGTTAGTTTAATTCTAGTTATTTTATCAATCTCACAGCCACTTAATCTCTCTAGATTCAGATGGTTGTGTAGATTATTTTGCTGAGAGGATTCAATCACAAGTTGATTGTCTCTTCCATTTTTGAAGAGTAAGTTCATGTTCTTAGCTGTTCTTAGCTTTTCCAACAGGAAGCTCCTCACTTCTCCTACTGAGGTTGGACTCGGCCATTCCTTGATTGCCTTGATCTTCTCTTCATCAACCTTAACTCCATCTGCACTCACAACAAAGCCTAGGAAAACCAAGTTATCCGTGCAAAAGGTGCACTTCTTTAGGTTGGCATAAAGCTTCTCATTCCTTAGAACACTCAAGACAGCCTTAAGATGATCTAAATGCTCTTCTAAGTTCTTGCTATATACTAAGATGTCATCAAAGTATACTACAACAGAAATGCCTATGAATGATCTAAGCACATGATTCATTAACCTCATGAATGTACTAGGTGCATTGGTTAATCCAAATGGCATAACTAACCACTCATACAATCCATGCTTAGTTTTAAATGCAGTTTTCCATTCATCACCTTCTTTCATCCTAATCTGATGATAACCACTTTTTAAATCAATCTTAGAGAAGATGCAAGAACCATGTAATTCATCAAGCATATCATCTAGTCTAGGGATAGGGTGGGGATACTTCACTGTGATGTTGTTGATTGATCTACAATCAACACACATACGCCATGTACCATCCTTCTTGGGCACTAGGAGCACTGGCACAGCACATGGGCTCAAACTCTCCCGGATATAGCCCTTCTCCATGAGTTCTTCCACTTTTCTTTGCAACTCTTTGGTCTCAACCGGATTGCTTCTATATGCTGGACGGTTTGGAAGTGTTGATCCTGGCACAAAGTCTATCTGGTGCTCAATCCCTCTCAATGGTGGTAAACCAATGGGATTGTCTTCTGGAAACACATCTTGGAATTCCTGCAAAAGAGAAACCATCTCACTCGGATACACCGGTGTAGGATCAGTTAAGTTCAATAGAGTCTCTTTAAACACAAGTAATATAGCTGATTGTTTAGAGTTGAGAGTTCTTTTGATATCACCCATGTTTGCATAGAAGTTTGGCTGCTTAGTTCCAGCCGGTTTTAGATCAATCTCCTTCTTCTTTTGGAGTTGAATCTGATCTTGTTGCACTTCCTTGGGTGTCAAGGGAACCAGAGTAGTCTTCTTGCCCTTGAACAGAAAGGAATGCTTGTTGGTGAAGCCATCATGGATCACACGTCTATCTGATTGCCATGGTCTTCCAAGAAGTATGTGACCGGCTTGCATAGGCAACACATCACCAGTTTGCAACACATCACGCAGCATTCACACAACTTCCTCCATCTACAATGAGGCTGCACACTTTTCCTTGGACCAAACACCGGGTGTAGAAGAGGTTCTCTCGCTGCTCTAGCTCCTCAGCCTTGTTTTGCAAGCTTAGAAGTCTTCTTGCCACTAAAAGCTTCCCTTGGACTGGTCCTTCTTCAAGCTCTTCCTCAGTGTCTTCTTGGTCAGACTCGGTGTTGTCTTCTCCTGAGGTGTACTCTCCATCTTCCCGCAAGAACATGACTCTCTTGTTGGTACACTCATTGGCATAGTGTCCTCTTCCTTGGCACTTGAAGCACTTGACATCACGAGCTCTGGAACTAGATGCCTCAACCTTGCCTTTGCCCTTGTCAAGAGCACTGATTGGTTTAGGTTTGGCCTCTTCTCTTGGATAGGACTTGTTGTCCTTCTGGAATGGTTTAGACTCCTTAGCATAAGGTGTCTTCTCTTACTTGTTGTGGTGTAACCGGTTGGAGCCATACTGATTGCGTGAGTGTCCCCTCCTCTTGAGTTGTTGCTCAACAAGGATGGCCTTGTGTAGCATCTCTTCTAGCTCCACATAATGTTGCATCTCAACATTGTCTTGTATCTCTCGGTTTAAGCCACAAAGGAACCTTGACATGGTTGCTTCTCTATCCTCTGATATGTTGGCCCTCAACATAAGCAACTCCATCTCTTGGTAATACTCCTCCACTGATCTTGAACCTTGGGTAAGCTTCCTCAGCCGGTGGTGTAAGTCTCTAAGGTAATGGCTTGGAACAAACCTCTTGCGCATGATTGACTTCATCTCTGTCCAAGTTTCAACCGGTTCCTCTCCATTCCTTCTACGAGTTGTGAGGTATTGATCCCACCAACTCAAAGCATAGTCATAGAATTCAGTGGCAGCAATTTGAATCTTCTTGTGGTTGGTGTATTGCTTGCACTGGAAGACTAGCTCAATCTTCTTCTCCCACTCAAGATATGCATCCGGATCGGCCTTGCCATGGAATGGGGGTATTTTGATCTTCAAACCAGCAAGATCATCTCCTTGGTTCACTCTTCTCTCTTGGGCACGTCTAGGTCTTCTTGAGGATGAGCTGAGGTGATCATACTCGTCATCAGTCTCCTCATAACCATCATGCTCTTGGCGAGTGGTTTGGCGATTTGCTTGATGTGCGGCTTGTGGTCTCTCTTCTCTCCTAGTCTCTTGGTTTGGTAAGTGACTAGTGGCTCTCCTTATGTCTTCTCTTAACTCTCTTCCGATGTCACTGAGGTTGGTCCTCATCATCTCGGTCATGGTTGCAATCATGTTTCGATTGATTTGAGCCGACATAGCTTCCATGAGTAGTTTGTTCTTCCGGACAAGTTCAGCTTCTTCCTCAGACTCGGACACCATTGTACCTGCTCAAATATAAACAAGACAACCAGTAAAGAGTTCTAGGGAAGAAGATAAGCAAAAAGGAAAAAGAAATCGAGTAAAAAGGACAAGAACACAAGCTTACAATGCAAGACAAAAGTGAAAAGGAAATCGCCTAAGAAAAGGAAATCGGTTCAAGCAAAAAGGAAATGGTCTAGCATAATGGAAAAACTTCTTAAGCCTTTTCTAAACTTGTCTAAGGTTTCCTAGTAACCTAATAAGCTTCTTTTACTCGTGTTCTAGGTGATAAACAACTTAGACAAAAGAACAAAGTGATCGACAAAGAAGGTGCATGCGGCTAGGGTTACTCTCTCTCTAGGGTTTCCGAAAATTTCAAAAAAGGAAAGTTCTATGATTCTTGTCTAAAACCTTATGCAACTCGAGCAGCCTTAGTTTAGATGAGTTCTACTGCTTATTCAAAAGACAAAGATGATTCACGGATTGAAACAAGAAAACACAACCGAAAACAAAAGATGCTACACGGATGCAATAATCAAAAGCAAACAAGAAATCAAACAAGGAACAAAAGCAAAGAGAGAAAGCGAGTACTTCCCAACCAAAGTTGCTCTGATACCACTTGATGCGTCCCTAGGATGCTCTTTGGTTGATGGGAATGGATAATCCTTGCAAGAACGAATCAAAAGACTCAAGTCCTTCAAGGCGTGTGGATTGGATGGTGACACAAGAGGGATGTATGATCTCTTGATACTCCTAGATGAATGGTTTGGATATTACACACCAAACTAGACACCCTTAGGCTCTGGATATGACACACCAGACTCGGCACACTTCTTTTAGAGAGAGAGAGAGCCGCAAAAGATGAATAACTTGTATAGAAAAGATTGGATGAGTACAATAGGGTATAAGGGACCCTTTAAATAAGAAAACCAGAGACATGCCTCTAGGGTTTTCGACAACGAACCAAAAAAGGAAAGAAAGCAAACTATAGTTTATAAGTTTAAAATGAAATGAAAATGCACTTCTATTAGTCTTGGACCAAGTGTAGCACTTAGGTGATTTGTAGACATGTTGTGGCCTCGTTAAAAACCTTCCTCCTGGAAAACCTCGTGGGAAAAAACCAAAAGCAAGGAAAAGAGCACGCACTCCATGTCTGCCTAGACACTACCTCAGTTTGGTGTAGAGATGGCTTGAATGGTGATCAAGACACCTCGGATCAAACCTTGTCCAAGACCTTCTTGTTGTGGATGTGAAGTGAGTAATCCAACAACATTCTCCTCAAGCTTCTTGACTCTGGAACGAGTCATGGGACCTTCAGGAATGGCTAGAGCATCCTCATCAACTGGTTGATGCATTGTGGCTTCATGTGGCTCATCTAGACCCTCCTCCTTGTCCTCCTTAGTGATCCGGTCCATGATCACATCATAATGCCCTGAGGCAAACTTAGCACATGAAGCATAAGCTTCCTTGAAGTCATGATCAGTATCATACATGTCTTTTATCTGCTCAAATCCAAGTAACTTAGCATCTAGAGTGGTCAAGAGAACATACCTCCGAGATAGTGCATCAGCAACTACATTCTCCTTACCTTGTTTATACTTGATCACGTATGGGAAGGTCTCAATGAATTCAACCCACCTTGCGTGTCTCTTGCTAAGCTTACTCTGCCCTTATAGATACTTGAGGGACTCATGATCAGTGTGGATGACAAACTCTTTGGGCCACAAGTAATGTTGCCACGTTTGTAATGCCCTCACCAAGGCATAGAGCTCTTTGTCATAGGTTGCATAGTTGAGTGTGGCTCCTCCAAGCTTCTCACTGAAGTATGCAATGGGTTTCCTATCCTGCATCAACACGGCACCAATACCAATTCCTGATGCATCACATTCTATTTCAAAGGTTTTAGAAAAGTCAGGAAGCATAAGAAGAGGTGATTGAGTAAGCTTCTCTTTTAGGCTCTGGAAAGCCTTCTCTTGTGCTTCTCCCTGTAAGTTTAGTGAAGAATAGGATGAAGAACACTTAAGAACAGAGGAGAAAGAGAGATATTGATCCGGGAACAAAGAGAGAGAGAGAGAGAGAGAGAGAGCTAGGGCTTTCACTCGACAGAATAGGAAGTATAGAAGGATTCTTATTTCCTTGGTTTGTTTACACTGATTTACACTCTTTAAATAGACAAGGCAAGACTAAAGAAAGGAATAAACAATGTGGGTCTGTCCGAGGGACAGTGACCTCTCACGAACGGCATCAACCCTTAAATGGGTCATGTGACTTAAACTATAAACAACTCTCAGGCTGTACTATAATATAAACTAATCCTTCCTTGTCTTGACTCTCCCCAACGGCCTTCTCAGCTCCAGACAAGTAAGTTTAAATGTTTCCTTTGCTTCCAAGGCACTCTAGGTCGAGTTAGGTAATTAGGTTATCCGTACAAGTTGTACGGACCAAGATGTCTCTTATTCTCTTCTCTTGATCTTCTTGTGATCAGCCTTCTATGTTTCTTCTGATGATCAATACTCCCCCTCAAGCTTGACCTAATGCAATGGTCAAGCTTGGAACCATGAAGAACTCCCTCATTAAAACCTCAGTATGCAAAAACCCAATGGGATAAAAACATACTCAGGAAAAAGAGTAGAGCCTTCATGGCTATGAGTATCACGTATGATTGATGTCAATGAGGCCAAGCTTGGGGTAGATGGACTCACACACCTTGGTACTTGCAGCTTTTGTTAAGATGTCTGCAAGCTGATCTTCACTCCTAGTATAGCATGGTAATATTACTCCTTGTATTACCATTTGTCTCACTTTATGGCAATCCACCTCAATATGCTTAGTCCTCTCATGGAACACTGAGTTTGAGGCTATATGTATTGCTGCCTGGTTATCACAATGCATTGTGATGGGGTCTGTGATCTCTATTCCCAAATCTTTTAGAAGACTTTTGATCCACACCAACTCGTTTGTAAGCTTCCTCATGGCTCTATATTCTGCTTCAGCACTTGAGCATGAAACCACCTTCTGCTTCTTGCTCTTCCATGTGACTAGATTGCCTCCAATGAAGGTGCAATAACCAGTAGTTGATTTCCTATCATTCCTATCTCCTGCCCAATCAGCATCACAATATCCAACTACTTCTGTATTGCCATTGCATCCCATCCATATCCCTTGGCCAGGAGCTCCACTGAGGTATCTGAGTATCCTTTCTACCATTTTCCAGTGATGAACCTTTGGTACTTGCATATGCTGGCTCACCTGGTTCACAGCAAAGCAAATGTCAGGTCTGGTGATAGTTAAGTAGATAAGCTTACCCACTAGTCTTCTGTATTGTTTTGGATCATCAAATGGAGTGTCTTCATACTCCCCCTCACGCATGATTTTATAACCATCTTCCAATGGAGTCCTTGCTGGTCTTTCTCCAAGCATACCTGCTCCATTCAACAAATCAAGTGTGTACTTTCTTTGGGATAAGAAGAGCCCCTCCTTAGATCGGCATACTTCTATTCCAAGAAAGTACTTTAGCTCACCCAAATCCTTGATATCAAATACAGATTTCAAGTAAGCTTTAGTGTTTTGTATACCTTCTTTGTCATTCCCTGTGATGATGATATCATCAACATACACAAGGATGACTACTATACCTTGTTGGCTATTGAGAGTGAATAGAGTATGATCTGCCTCTGATCGGTTGAATCCTTTTCCATTTAGAGTGGTGCTAAGCTTGTGGTACCACGCTCTTGGGGATTGTTTCAACCCATAGATAGCTTTCTTGAGTCTCCATACATTGCCTGGTTTAACCATGTCTTCTAGACCGGGTGGAGGGCGCATGTAGACTTCATCTTCTAGTTCTCCTTGAAGAAATGCATTCTTCACATCCATTTGCCATAGATCCCACTCCAGGTTAGTTGCAAGTGAGAGAATGATTCTGATGGTGTGAAGTTTGGCCACTGGTGCAACTTGATAAGTTTGAGTAAATCCCCTTGCAACTAGCCTTGTCTTCTTTCTTTCTTGTTTTCCATTTGCTAGATACTTGATAGTGAAGAGTAACCGACTTGTCACTGCTTTCTTGCCTTTGGGAAGGTCAGTTTCAAACCAGGTATCATTCTTGATCATGGCATTCATCTCATCTTCAACTGAGTCTCTCCATTCATTGTCTTTCATGGCCTCTTCATAAGTCTTTGGAATGTAGTCTAGATCCAAGTTACTCATGAAGGCTTGATGTTCCTCTGGATAGTAGGCTAGAGAGCACACTGCTTGAGCTGGATGTTCAACTGCATTAGCATTGAAGTAGACTCTTGTATTTTTCCAATTTTCTGGTCCATGTCTGATCCTAGTGCTTCTCCTCAATGGCTGCACTTGCTCTACCTCAGTACCCACATCTTCATGAGGTTGTTGCTGTTCATGGACTTCTTCTGAGTCAGGTTGATCATGAACTTCAGAACCTTCATGCTGCATTGATTCTTCTGGTTCTGGCTGGTTTCCCCCCTCATGATCAACTTGGATCTCATTCTCAACCGTATTAACTTCTTGAACAGGAACTTGGTTTGGCTCCTCCCTTTCCTTAGTGTGACCACACCCAAGACTCTCCAAGATGATTCTCAAGTTAGTTGCTCTGTCTGAAGGTGCTTGGGAGAGATCCTTAAGATTATCCCAGCTTTTCTCATCATAATACCCTTTAGACTCCACAAATTTAACATCCCTTGAGACCATCACTCTCCTAGTTTCTGGCACATAGCACTTGTATCCTTTTTGGTTGGCTGAATACCCAATGAATATTGCTTTGGCACTTCTGGCTTCAAGTTTATTTCTTTGTTCTCCTGGAAGCAAGACAAAGCAAAGACACCCAAACACACGCAAATGATCAATGGAGGGTTTTGTTTTATTGAGTACCTCTTAAGGAGAGACATCATGGAGGATTCTAGTTGGTGTCCTATTGATCAGATAGCATGCTGATACCACAGCATCACCCCAAAACCTCTTTGGAACATTGGTGTGGAACATCATGCTTCTGGCAACTTCCATAAGATGTCGATTCTTTCTATCAGCCACTCCATTTTGTTGTGGTTGTTAGAATAGACAGATTAGGGTGTGTGAATGGTGTTTAGAACAGAGTGTGGTCGAAATTAAAGAGAAAAGAATTAAGAGAGTATGTGAGAATCAAAGAGACTGCAATGGAGAATAAGAGAGATTTAGGAGGAGTATAAGAGATTGCTGTGAGAAATTTCGTGTAACCAGAGAATAGAGAGAATAATGAGACCAGAGAATGGTGAAGAAGAAAGGGGAACTCCCCACTTTCAGCTTAGAGGTTTCAGAATACACATGGAGTGGCTTTATAGCCAGATTACAACTTGCAACATATTAAACTATTGTTAAAGTACAGATTTACTAAACTAATATTATTGTAGGGTTTCTGATGCTGCCAGGAGGATGCAGCCAAGGTGAATCTCGACCAGAGGGAGAGAGAGTGACAGGAGAGAGAGATGGGAACGTCCAGAATGGTGAGAAAGTGACTGGAGGAAGAGGCACACACAGCTTGGTGTGATAGTGACAGGTCAGTCCTTTTTCTTATGCAACACATGTGATCTTTCTTGCTTCAATTCAAACCAGATCTTTTCCCTTGACATATGCACGTGTAGAGTAGGATTTCTGGTGCTTGGCAACAGTCACAAGGTAAGCTTCTTCCTTTTCCAGCAAATGGCTCCAACTCTCATTTTGAACTGATTCGCATGTAGGCAAGTGATATAGTCAACTATATCACTTGCCTATGTAGTTGATGCATGTAGTCGATGCATGTAGTCGACTATATCAGCTCGTATGTAGTTGAGGCAAGTAGTTGACTATATCAGCTCACATGTAGTTAAGGCATGTAGTCAACTATGTCACTTGCCTATGTACACAGATGTTCTTTTCTTCTCTTGATGTCAATATTTTGCCTCCATCTCATCTCTTTCTTTTGTTCATTTTCATCTCTTCAAGTTAACACTCCCCCTCAAGCTTGACTCTAGTGATCCTAAGTCAAGCTTGGAACCTTGAAGAAGCTCCCTCATTAAAAAAACTTGACCAGAAAACCCTCATTAGGGATAAAACCAACCAAGGAAAAGAGTAGAGTTCTCCAAAGCCTAGGGATTGGCCAGTGAGCCTAAGGACTTCAGATTTATCATGGTGGAGTCCTTAGGCTCTGGATCATGGCCTAAACGTGTGATGCAAGCATGAACTCCATCACTTGCACACACCATCATCTTGGAACTCTTATTTAGGCTGATTGTGTCTCCCCCTCAATGTGACACCTCGCCATCTTCAGAGAGTTTTAGAGACCACCAGCTTTTGCTTCATAGATCACCAAGTAAGGTACCTGATACATTATCCCAAAGGTGCATCAGTTCTTGAGGAAATGCACTCATCACACTAAGCTCAATAACAATTTAAGTATAAGGACAATAATGAATGTATTGAGATGAGTTTAAGGTGCTTCCCTTTCATAAGTATGATGGGGAGTGAACTCCACTTGAATTCCCCACTTGGTAAGAAAATACTCAGATCATGGAAGCTCAATCTCATGCTTGGGACTGAGAATAATGAAGGACCAAGCTTGTATTGGGACAGTGAGTTCCTTGAGTCTTCTTTGATCTGGTTTATGATGCAAGTGTGAACTCCACAGCTTGCCAATGGCTTGTGGCGGCTGGATCTTCAGGATTGCTTCTTCATTACCCCTCCTCAAGCTTGATCCAGAGAGTATAGGGATGGACCAAGCTTGGAAGTGAGCAAGACTGAGCTAGGACCAGGAGCGCATCACCCCAACAGCTGCGCTTAAGTCAACCAGTTCCTCCTCCCTTGATCTCCTCTCCACTGCCTAGAACAACTCTTCCTTGTGTGTCTCTTGGAACCAGGAGCTCAACAACCAAATGGCCTGCGCTTAAATCAACCGGTTCTCTACACACAAGTGATCTCTCCATGGTCAGGAATATACATCATGTGTAGGCTCTGAATTAAACAGGAATATACATCATGTGTAGGCTCTGAACACATGGGCAAAGCCTTCTTCTTTGTCTCGGATTGATGATAGACAGCACCTCTTGTGTACCTGAAACATCACTCAACCTCCAGCAAGAATTAGACCACACATTAGGATCAGAGCTTGATAACTCACCAAGTCTGATCCATAATTATTAACAAGATGCAATGGACTGAATCTAAACAACTCATTCAGTTCAAATCCAAGCAACCAACTCTCTAAATGCACATGTATGATAACTCATCAATAACAAGGCATTTAGGCAAATTTTAATGACCATTTAAGCAACACTATGATTAAATGTCAAAAACAGAGACTAGATAACTCATCTAATCACCTTAACCAGTTTAAGAATGCATCACAGGACCAGGAACAACCTATGGATGCAAAACAAGACATAGAGCCAACATATAGATGCATTACATGACCAGGAAACTCTCCTAGACCTCTAGCAATGCCACAAGACTCAAACCAGGTTCTAGACAACTCGCCTAGACAATTCTGAACACAAACAATTTATCTAAAGCAATAACTAGTCATGACCATGCTAGCAAGCTTAGAAACAATTAAAACAGAACCACACACACAGTTTTTGTATTATGGGACAGAAACTAGGTTCAACAACTCTAGCAACTTTAAACTGTCCCTAAGATACTAAACACACCACTCAACACAACCAGACATAAAGACACAAGCTTTACTCAAGGGAAAGAGGTTTAGCTTACAACCAAGGAACCTGATCTGGTTCCTTGAACCTCCAAGGCACATGGTTCACCTGAACTTGGCAGATTTGGATTTTGGGTTCTCTACCCAACTCCATTCCTTTGAGTGTGCTTTCCACTTGAACCTATCATTCTTAGGACCTCTCCTTTCTTCCTGTTTACCAGACGCCACCTTCTGGAAGATAGTGAGAGACTCCATCTTGAAAAGAACATCAGATTTGCTTGTACAGATTTTGTTTGGAGTTTTGCTTGCCAAACAGCTCCAAAACATTTTGCTTCCAAGAGATCTCTTCAGGATGGACATGAGGCACGAGGATAGACTCTGGAGAGTCTCTGTACACGCCATTGTTGCAGTCTTCTTCCTCTTGAAGAGACTGAACAGCCAACTAGACAGAAACTTCTCCAATTGTTTTAAAACAGCCATGAGGTTGAGCTTGTGCTTGATTTGCGGAAGCTTTGAGTTTCAGGAGCTTGGGAGCTCTGATACCATGTTAGAATAGACAGATTAGGGTGTGTGAATGGTGTTTAGAACAGAGTGTGGTCGAAATTAAAGAGAAAAGAATTAAGAGAGTATGTGAGAATCAAAGAGACTGCAATGGAGAATAAGAGAGATTTAGGAGGAGTATAAGAGATTGCTGTGAGAAATTTCGTGTAACCAGAGAATAGAGAGAATAATGAGACCAGAGAATGGTGAAGAAGAAAGGGGAACTCCCCACTTTCAGCTTAGAGGTTTCAGAATACACATGGAGTGGCTTTATAGCCAGATTACAACTTGCAACATATTAAACTATTGTTAAAGTACAGATTTACTAAACTAATATTATTGTAGGGTTTCTGATGCTGCCAGGAGGATGCAGCCAAGGTGAATCTCGACCAGAGGGAGAGAGAGTGACAGGAGAGAGAGATGGGAACGTCCAGAATGGTGAGAAAGTGACTGGAGGAAGAGGCACACACAGCTTGGTGTGATAGTGACAGGTCAGTCCTTTTTCTTATGCAACACATGTGATCTTTCTTGCTTCAATTCAAACCAGATCTTTTCCCTTGACATATGCACGTGTAGAGTAGGATTTCTGGTGCTTGGCAACAGTCACAAGGTAAGCTTCTTCCTTTTCCAGCAAATGGCTCCAACTCTCATTTTGAACTGATTCGCATGTAGGCAAGTGATATAGTCAACTATATCACTTGCCTATGTAGTTGATGCATGTAGTCGATGCATGTAGTCGACTATATCAGCTCGTATGTAGTTGAGGCAAGTAGTTGACTATATCAGCTCACATGTAGTTGAGGCATGTAGTCAACTATGTCACTTGCCTATGTACACAGATGTTCTTTTCTTCTCTTGATGTCAATATTTTGCCTCCATCTCATCTCTTTCTTTTGTTCATTTTCATCTCTTCAAGTTAACAGTGGTGTGTATGGGCAACTGGTTTGATGGATGATTCCATGTCTGGCTAGATGGTTTTTGAATGCATGACTTGTGTACTGTCCACCATTGTCTGACCTAAATATTTTAATCTTGGCATTCAAATGATTAGTGATATAGCTTTGAAAGTTTAGAAAAGCTTCTAACACCCTATCTTTAGATTGAATTAAAGTCAGCCAAGTGTACTTTGATTTCTCATCTATAAAGGTCACAAAGTACTTGTGGTTTTCCCTAGATACACAAGGAGCTGTCCAGACATCTGAATGGACTAAATCAAAGCAATGTTCATAGATGGTGGTTGATTTGATAAAAACAGACTTGCAATGTTTACCAAGAATACAAGCTTCACAGCTATCATTCTTAAAAGACAGATTAGGCAACATTAATCCTAAGGCACGAGAATGAGGATGTCCTAATCTAGCATGCCATAAAACATTAGACTCTAAAACAGAAGCAGAACTAAACGCATAAGAGGAATCTGATCTAAGCTTGGTATCTTCAAGTAAATAAAGATCTCCTTTGCTCACACCCTTTCCAATCGTCTTACTTGTCTCAATATCCTGAAAATGAACCTCATTAGGACTGAAAATCACATTGCAATTAAGGTCAGTAGTAGCCTTTTTAACTGAGAGCAAGTTAGATGCAAATGTAGGCATGTACAAAGCATTTGACTCTTTATCAAATAATTTCAACTTTCCTATACCCTCAATGGGTATTTTATCTCCATTTGCAATCATCACACTGCCTAGAGCTGGTTCAACATTACTAATTAGTCTAGCATCCCTAATCATATGATGAGAAGCTCCTGAGTCTATGATTAAAGGTCTAGCAGTTTGTGATGTGCAATGAATGGATTTTAAAGCATTATGAATATTACTACTAATGTTACCAGTGTTTGCATTGAGAGCTTTTATGAGAGCCTCAATGTCTGATTTGCGGATCAGGGCATCCTCCTGGTGTAGCTGAGAAGAGGTTCCAGCCATGTGTGCAGTAGAGCTCATAGCTCTTCCTCCACTCTGTTGCTGCATTGGTTGAGCTGATGGCTGGACATTTTTGTGAGCAGCTTCATGTGCTCTAGCCTGG
>CAJHQQ010004352.1:0-29611 GCA_905132885.1 Moricandia moricandioides | reverse complement strand
ACTATACCGTTGATGTACTGACAAGATGTTTGGTCAGCAAAGATGGCGCTGGCAAAAAGAAAATTAAGCATGTGCCATTTAAGGAACGTGGTGAGCCCGTTGTGGTCTATTTACCTTTATCTCAAGTAACATGGCTCCTGCGTTTATAATGTTTACACATTCTTTCGCGGCTTATCAGATTCACTCTGATGATCTTGTTTAATTATTCTTTATTATCATGGACAGATTAAGAGTTTAAGAAGTGCAGTTATGAATATACCTAAAGATTATTTACAATTGGAAGCTCGAGAGAATGCTCTGAAGAAGGTTACTGAGTTACTATCTAGACATCCTGATGGAATACCCCTAGATCCTGAAGTTGATATGAAGGTATATTGTTTTTACTCTAGTACTCTTCTGTTATTGCTCACTTTCATTTGTCTGAATAGAAACTTTCACCTCATTAGATTCGGAGCAGCTCTTACAAAAAGACAGTTCGTCGACTGGAGGCTCTGAAAAACACAAAACTGCAAAATCTTCTCTGATATCACAGAAGCTGAAAAGTCAGGAAGAGCTAACAGCCAAGGTCAAATCACTTAAGAAAACTGTCAGATCCTCAACAGCCTTGGCATTTAAAGATGAACTTAAGGCCAGAAAGCGTGTTTTACGAAGGCTAAGGTAAGTATTTGCTAAATTTATGTCATTTTACTTTCTAAACATCAGCCACATCTTCTACCTCAGTTTCCACTAACTATAACATTGTTGTTTGTTCTGTTGATAATTGTATATTTAAGCTTTTTTAAAAAAAAATATGATGTTTTGACACAGATACATCACAAGGGACAATGTTGTGGAGTTGAAGGGGAAGGTTGCATGTGAAATTAGTAGTGCAAAAGAATTGACATTGACAGAGCTAATGTTCAGTGGTGTCTTCAAGGAAGCAAACGTGGAGGAGTTGGTTTCTCTCATCTCTTGCTTTGTGTGGCGAGAGAGGCTCGCTGACGCAGCTAAACCCAGAGAAGAACTCGACTTACTCTTCATACAGTTACAAGACACAGCCAGGCGTGTAGCCGAAGTTCAGCTTGAATGCAAGGTATATCACTAACACTCTTTTCCCCTGCTCGTGCAAGAAAGCCTGACCATTTGAAGATTTGGGTCCATAACTTTGTCTTTTGTGACAATGTGACAGGTCGATATTGATGTGGAGAGTTTTGTGCATTCTTTCAAACTGGATATATGGAGGCTCCAAATTTTATGAGATCATGGAGATTGCTCGTGTTTTCGAAGGTAGCTTGATCAGAGCGATAAGGAGAATGGAGGAAGTTCTGCAACAACTCATAGTAGCTGCAAAGTCCATAGGAGAAACACAGCTTGAATCTAAATTAGAAGAAGCTGTTTCCAAGATCAAGAGAGACATTGTATACTCTCTACTTGTAATGCCATTTTGTTTATTTCTGGAAACATTACTAAAACAAAAGAGCCAAAAGTTTTGTTTGTACCATCATTCATTTTTCTTGTTTTTTTTAACTCATCATCAATTTTATATTAATCAAATTTAGGAGTACATGATTTCACCACAAGTGATTTAACCATAGTTACAAACAAAGTACTCTAGTATCACTAAATTGGATCCTAGGTTGCCCGAAATCAACTTTGTTATAATTCCAATCCATGAGAACAAACTCTTACATAAAGAGTTGTCTCTTATGTGAACAATCTCAAACCAAGAAAGATTCAAGCTTTATGAAGCATTATTGATGCAAAATGAAGATAGCTCTATGGAGGTTTATTATGCAAAAATGTAAAAGAGAAAGGAAAGCTTTAGATTTGTCTTCAAGAACACAAAAGATTTAGATTAATATCATAAAGGTTTAGATAAAAGAGGCTGCTTCAATAGCAGCCAAGGTTACAGACATTAAGCTTCTAATGACATATATATAGTCCTAATAAACCCTAACTACATGGTTACCAAACACTTCATATTGGATCATAATATGGACCTTGGTGTGGGCTTTAATACTCCCCCGCAAACTTAGCGGCGGGTGAACACAAAGCTGCTGAGTTTGACTGCACAACCTGATTGCTTTGGCAACATCAAGATCAGAAGTTGGATGTACTTGTAGAAGGCTAGTTGGTGATGAGATGTGTAGCAAGTCTTGGACATGTTGACTGAAGGTAGAATGGAGCAGATAAGAACATAACATCATTTCTCAATCAAAGCCGTATGCAGCTTCATGGTGGCCTATACTTGTAGAGCTTTAAGAACTCTCTCAGAGGTATGTCTGGCCATAACTGGTATGCACTTGTAAAGCTAATATAACTCTCTCAGAGGTGTCTTTTTCACTTGTAAAATTATCATAACTTTCTCAGAGGTGCTTCTTACTACTCTTTTGTGTAGATACTTGTAGAGTTTCCAAACTCTCTCAGAGGTACTCCCTATTTTAACAACGAAAACAAAAATAAATCACCTACTGTGTAACCATGATGTAACTATGTCTCAGCTTTGAGTCAAACACCATGCTCCTTCATTTGCTTGTTACACACTAGTCTCCAATATAAGCACTCTTCTACTGTTTAGAGCCACATCTTGCTCTTAACCCAACCAATGTTTCTCTTTAGCATTTCATCAAGCATCTTGTGTGCATCACTCAAACTAGGAACTTTCAGCCATAAATGTCATCATTATCGAACCAAATCAGCTTCGTGCAACCTAGCTTCTCAATTCCAGACTTAGTCTAAACTAATCAGCAACAGAACACCACCAAACCAAGCGACAATATTCTTCCATCTCTATCAAGCAACAATATCTCATGTTATGTTTCAATAGAGAAATACAGAAACATTACCATTGTTTACTCCTCAAGCTTTATACAGAGTGGCTTGTGATGTCTATTCCAGCTGCAACTTCGTGACCAGTCTTTGATGAATCTGAGCCATTTCCAAGATCGACTTATGTAGCTTCAGAAGACATGTTGTTGACCAGATGTAAAGGCTTATGTCTTTAACTTGAGAAAGACAAAGCTCTGTTTTTTTTTTGAAAACCACAAATCTTCATCACGAGGATGAGACAGATAACAAGTTTGGAGCTTTAGTGATAGAATAGAGTTGAGAACCCAACAGCAACACTCTGGCATGTGATTGATGATGAAGACAGTGTTGAAAGGCGTAGTCTTGGTTGCAGGCTGATTTCTTCTTCTTCTATTTTTAGGTTTCGAGCTTTAGTGAGGGGCAAGATCGTATGTGAAGCTGGTGAAAAAATCAAAACCCATAGATCCAAGGATGTAATCCCTGGTGCTCTGATACCATGTGAACAATCTCAAACCAAGAAAGATTCAATCTTTATGAAGCTTTATTGATGCAAAATGAAGATAGCTCTATGGACGTTTATTATGCAAAAATGTAAAAGAGAAAGGAAAGCTTTAGATTTGTCTTCAAGAACACAAAAGATTTAGATTAATATCATAAAGGTTTAGATAAAAGAGGCTGCTTCAATAGCAGCCAAGGTTACATACATTAAGCTTCTAATGACATATATATATAGTCCTAATAGACCCTAACTACATGGTTACCAAACACTTCATATTGGATCATAATATGGACCTTGGTGTGAGCTTTAATATCTTAAACCACCTATTTTGACCACAATGAACATAAGCAATGAAAACCCGAGATACATAAAATTGATCACAACTTCTAATCAAAACTTAAGCCATAATAACTCTTGGCATTAGTCTCCTAAAGATCCAAATTTCCTCAAGACCTTTCGATGCATCTCTTGACCACCAACGCAAATGCTCTGCTCCTAAGCCAACAACATGGAAGCACTCCGTACTTAAAAGCGGACCTCGACGGCGACACCGTAATCGGTTCAGCAACCATAGCTTACAATGGTGTGGTGCTCGTACCACCAGAAGATTGATGACCCACCACCAGCGCTAGGAAGTAGACCACCACCACGTTTCTCTTGCAAGTCTCACTCCACCGGTTGATCACTCCGCTGAGGAACCACCAAACCCAAAACTAGCTTGCATTTTGACTAGGACTAGGTTGAATGAAGAAGAAGACAAAAGGAAAAAAAGAGAAAAGGGTTAAGAAGAGGTCTCCGGTACCGGCAGAGTCCCGACAGCAACCAGGGCCGTGCCTGACATTACATGGCCCCAAAACACAAAATAACTATATGACTATTTTACAATAAATTAATAAAAAATTAAAAATATATTCTGACCTTAAGTTGTTGAATATCGAACATCAGACCTTTTAAACCTACCAATTGCTCTTGTATCCAACTGATTTAGAGAAGATTTTGTCAAATTATGAACCCTTTAAGTACTTACCTAAAGCACATGCTTTACCTGCTTCCATTCAGGCACGACCCTGGCCGCAACACATATTTCAGTTCTTTATCGAAAAAGTTTGTAAAGCGAAATTTTTTTATAGAGAGATCACCTGGTCACCTTCATTTTTCTTGTTCTAGGTCAAACCATTGGCCACATTGAAAAATAAAATTATTTAATTGAAAATTCTTTTTGCATATTTCGTTGTACAAATTTTAATATTTTCATCATCCAATGTTATTTTTCACATTTTTCAAGTTATCATGCATAACTAAAATGAGTAGTTAATAGTCAATTAAATTTAAGCTTGATGTAAAATTCATTTGGAAGAAGTGATCTATTATTTGCCAAATTTTGAAACCGGAAACTCAAAATAATATATTCACAGTAATATAAAATATCAATTACGTTTTTTTTTTGTATTTGTAGCTAGTGACGACAAAAGTCAAGTAATAAACTAAATTCACACCACATAACTTGCAAATTATTTATTACGCGGCTTATACTTTATTGTTTTAGCTCGCAACAGTCTGTAACTATTCCTCGGATCTTACTTCCAACTATGACACAATTTTAGTTTCAATCCAACACTTCCTTAAAGTCCAAGTCCTAAGAATTTAAATTCAAAAACACTGAAAATAACTCAAATCTATTTTCTTCAAAGTTGGCACGGCACCACTCAGGACTTCTATTAGGGTACTTCCTCATACGTATTTTTCCTCGTACATATTTGAAAAAGGAGGACGAGTATTGGATTAATTAGTGAAGGCAGAATTCCCACAAACTCATCTCAAACCACATAACACAACAGTCACAAGCCAGAATCTAATATCACCTAGCATGCAACAATCAAGTTAAACCTCTAGGACCTATCTGCTTGTGGCTTGTTGGCTCAGCTGGTAATCTCCACCATGCAGTCTATATGTGAATACCTTGCCTACAGCTCCTTTGGTGTAACCAGCTTGTCTGCCTATGGCATGTATTCATTTATGCTCAGACTCGACATGATTTGATATTATTGGAATCACTATCCTAACCCTGCCCTTTCGCGGTCTCTTTCCCATTCTCATCTCATCATCACATCATCTTGATCAGCCTCATCATACATATTAATATCACATTCATCCTTATCACACATCTCATCATCTCATTAATTCTCATAACACAACCGGTTTACCATTTAACAACCTATAATAAAATATGTGTTCCCATTACATTAACACAATCAATATGCCTTTCATAACATCACAACAACACTAAATCTAGACAAAGTTAACGAAGGATTACCAACCCCGAAGGATTAAAAGATGTAAAATGAGTTTACAAAAGGCTCTTCACCTTTGCTTGGCTTGACGGTACATATATGTATCTAGAAGGATAAGGAGATACAATCACAATATCATATCTGCCCTCTTAAACTATGATAGACGAGAGGCGAGTTTTTAGGATTTAGATATGTCACATTCATTGACTTACAAGAAAATTGAAAGAGGAGCAAAAGATATATGAGCCTACCTTATTGTTAAGATTGGATATGGTTACAAGCAGCATATTCGAGAAGACGACGGCTAAGGTTTCGGGGTCGACGATTTTAACTTTGAGGAGAACGACCGGCAGCATGAGGTAACGGAGGCAAACGGCCGGAAATAGTGAAAGGTGGCGGCGTGAGGGATTATTGGTGGGGCTTTGCTTATGCAGTGATTCACTTGATATATCCCTTGTGTGTAGGGGTGGGCATATCGGTTTAGTTTCGGGTTCGGTTTGGTTTGGTTAATTTGGGTTTAATAAAACTTAACCCAATCAAAACCAAAGTAGCTTTGGTTTGGATCTGGTTTGGGTTTAGTTTGTTTCGGTTTAGTTCGGTTCGGTTTAGTTTGGTTTGGTTTAGTTCGGTTTGGCTTAGATTTAGTTTGGTTCACTTTATTATGGTTTGGTCTAATTCGGTTCGGTGCAGTTCGGTTTGGTTATAAAATATATTGATATTAATTTTATTATAAAACAATTAACTTACTAAAAGACTACTTGCACCTAAATTTGATCTTTATTGATCATAGAAGAATTTATGTTAGATAATATTAACTTTAGACAATAGAAATTGAAAAATTTACGAGACAAAACGGCTACAAGACTTTAAATAATTAATAGTTTCTAAGTTTTATTTTTACTACAATCTTTAGGTATTACATATTATTAGAACTAAAACTAGAGAATATATATAAAAATATTATTTGTATCATAACTTAAAAAATATAGAAGTTAAGAAAAAATGAAATCTTAACCAAAATATTCACAATATGTTAATATATATATATATATATATATATATACACATATATATAATTTATTAATAGAAAAAACATATTGGATTATTAGATAGTTCGGTTTAAACCCAAACCAAACCAAACCATTCGGGTTGAATAAAACATGAACCAATTGGGTTATGTAAAAAACACGGTTTGGTTTGGTTCGGTTTAACTTCGGTTGGTTTGGGTCGGTTCGGGTCGGTTCGGTTTGGTTTGGGTTTTTTGCCCACCCCTACTTGTGTGTCTAACCTAAAAGGGATCTTACTTTTGTAGGGAATAAAAGGGAAAAAAACTAAGATTTTTCCCTTTGCCCCTTATGCAAGTGAGGTTTTTTGGCCTAGACATGGAAAGTTACAGTCTTCTTAAAGATTTTGGAAGGAACACTTTTTTTAGTCAGTGTCTTACATTTAAAAGGATGCACAGCTTGAGCATGTACCAGCAATTGTTCTTCATCTCCAAAACGGTTGCCACAAGAATTATATTGCAAATGCATACTGCCTTGTTTGAGAATCATCTTTACTCCATGGTAAATATAATACATCTCGTTTCAAGAACTTGAAAGCAAAACTTATTTCATTTAAGACACCTTTATCGTTCATTTTTTAAGAGACATATCTGACCATAATTGTAAAGTTCCGACCACCATGGCTAATAGGCATCCCATGCCCACTCACTCGGCCCATGCATTCCATTATGTGCGACGGGCGGTGCATTTTTTTTGGATGCTCAAAAGTCTTTTTTACTAACCATGCAATCACCACATGACTTTTTCACATGTTTTGGCCTCACTCGCACTATATCGTAAACTACTTCCTGATAAGTCGTCCATCATTCCACTACTCCAGCTCAAGCAAGCTTAACTCTGGAGTTCCTTCTAGATGTGTGCCCGAAAAGGTAAGTGCACTTTGGTGACATAGTTAGTCAATCAATTCTTTAAACCTTTCCATATACCACAAACCGGGATGATTCACCCCTCTCATAGAACACAATGTCCTCGTTGCTTTCCAAGATCGTTACCCATGTTAGTGTGAGCCCACAAGAGGGATTCACACTCGTCTAGGATAGGTTTTGATGCCACTTGTAATGCCCCGACGTCCACGGCTAATGAACCTCCCACGCCTAGCTACTCGACTATTGGGCCCCACTCATTTTAGAAAAATATTTTGCATAGCTAGTTCGAAAACTATCTTGTTTAGGTTATTCGAGAAACACAGACATTTCATATGTGTTTTGTTTTGTAGCCGAAGTTTTTTGGCTTGGTGTGAAAGCTGTGTTTAGCTAAATAGAAATGGGCATTGTAGGTCGAGATTTGTAGGTCATGCTAATTTAGAAACATTTATAAAGATGTGTCAGTTTTGGTTCGGGCTTTAAGGAAGGCGCAACTGGCTGAGAGTCAAAGAGTTTATGTAGAGAGCGCCATGCCCTTAGGTGTGGCTGAATGTGAAATGCTATATCGTGCCATGAGTTGCGTTGAAGCGACCAATGCAGTAGAAAATGATTTCTTAATTTTTGGTTTCGATAATACGATGATTGTTCTATATTCTTTTCTTTAGTCATATGAAAGTCATTTTTGTATAATTTTGTTTCAGTTACGAAATTTGTTCTCAAAGCCTTTCACTGAACTTGATTTTTAGTCATCACCGAGGAAGACTAAGCTAAGGAGGCTAGATGCCAAATCTATATGGAGTATGTCACATAATAGTGATCTGCTCGGCTGTAATCATGGAGAGTGAGTTGCGGAAGCCAATGAGCTGTAAGGCTGAGGGCTGCGAGCTGCTATCGTAGTGCCGAGAGAGATAGATTAGCTTTGTATACGAAAGATTAATCTTATAGCTTTGTTTTAGCTACTTTTTCGTAAAATCTTTCTTGTTTTTTTTTCTGAAAGTTGTTTCTTATAACTTTGTATAGCTATACGAAGGATATTTCGTATAAGTTTTACGAGAGTAGTTTTTCATAATGTTGTTCAGGAGCGTTTCATCTAGAAGTAACGGGATCGCGTTGCTAGCAAATTACTTGTAATGCTTGTGGAGTTAATGAGCGAGGAGTATGTTTTCCTCGTTCATTTTTTCATATTGGCAAACTATTTTGCATAATACCGATTTTGTAGACCTGTAGATTGTTTCGTATAAATATTTTAGTAGAGCTCATCTTAGCAAGATATTTCTTTGGGCTGGATCAAGGCTCCCCTGACTTCAAGAGGATAACAGACGGTGGCCAGAGCAACATGAGTCGACACCAGCAGTTGATCAAGGTTGACGATGCTGTTATATCCCCATCTTAACCTGCCAACGATCCTCTTAGAACACTCTGTCAAGCATGGAAGGTCCCAACTCCCTTTCTTGTTTGATGGTGAGACAAGAACCTATTTACCATTGCGATGAAGTATGAGGAGGATTCCCTTTGTCACAGTCACCAACCAAAATCCAACTTGAATCCTAGTTGACGACTGTAGACAAAAAGGTGCATTCTTACCTCAGATTGGAAAATGATCATGATTGTCTCTTTAGGAATCACTAGAGGATTGAGCGCTTTTAAAATCCAAGACTTGTTAAAGAAGGCCACAAGGTATTTCCAGTTCACAACCGCTCAGCTAATTCTCAGAAATGACGAGGTTCTAGAAAGTATGCAAAAAAAGAGTTAAATTGTCAATCCGCACAGTTCGAAGAAATAACGCTCTAAAAGGTAGTATTCAGAAAACTACCAACGGATAGGACCAATCAGAAGGAATATGATCAAGATCGAAGTCATGGACTGAGGCCTCGTTAATCTTGAAAAAGAAGAATTTGCTCTTCTATTTATCTCCTGCCGAAAACCCACAAAAGTATGGCATTCAAAAAAGAGGTTCAAGGAAGAAGGAACCCTCAGACCTATGAGCAAAAAGGGTCAGAAAATCCTAAAGGTCAAAGGTCACCCATTATCCCGAGTCTTCACAATCAACCCCATTATCGTACGAACAATGTTCGGAGACCTCTGAGGGAAAGCAAGGCGAAGATAGCTCGGGAACTTGAGCAAAAATCGAGGAACCTGGAATATGAGACCGCACACATCAAAATATGTAGTCTAAGCACAAAACAAATCCGGTCAAATCAACTTCGGTGACTAATGAGCTTTTAGCAGACTTATGGTAATCTCCCGCGGGATCCGGTGCCTTCGCCGGAAATACAGTAAGTCATCTACCGATAACGACATACAAGGGTGAGGCCATGAACATTTGCTCTTTTTGAAGCCATCTTTTCTAATAACAGAGAAAATCTTGAGACTATTGCTACTGGAAAAGGAAAAGAAATGCAAAAAAGAGGCAAACAATGCAACTTAAATAAAAGAAGAAAAGATATTTTTCCTGGAAAGCAAACTTCAAGGAAAGACCGAGAGGTGCATTTGTACAAACTTATCACCCTCGATAACCTCAGATCCTGTGGAACATTCAACAACCGAATTTAAAAGAAACCATAACTTTATGTTTCCTCTTATCAAAGTTGTAGATCTGATCTAGATTACAACGCTTTCAAAGGATACTCTACGCATGAAAAGATGGTTTGATGCCTCATGATTCAGGATGTACGATCAAAGAGAGATCAACACCGAAAAGGCAATCTCGATAAAAAGAGCCACCAATCTTGATTCTTCCAACTGGAAGTAATTATTACTCATCCGACGGACGAGATTGAAGCATGTAAAAATTGCGTCTTCAGGTGTCTCTGCCCATTGAAGACGACCACGTGTCACTTAATGGGCTGGGGGGACTGTGGAGAAAGATTTATCACATAAATCCGGCCCATAAAATTCTCAATAAAAAAGAGCTAAATTGGTAGTGAAGACATGATTGATCGGAGAAACCCAACTATTCTGGCCGAGAGAGCTACCTCGAAGCTCGAGGTAGCGAGCTCCAGTCTACATATAACAACCAAGACCGATCACCTTGTGCTTAATCGCTTACTCAATAGACGAAATCTTTGGAGCAAGGCACGACACGTACGCCTTATATACGCAGAGTAGTTTGAGCAAACTGTGCAATATTAAAGAAAAGTCAAGACCATTTTCATATACAATTTTTTACTAACTCACTTGAGACCTATAATACTCCACTCGAGCTCTATTATCTTGTGTTTGTTCTTTGTGTTCATCATATTCATTGTCAATAAAATTAGTCCAGTTCGAGCAAACTATTTTAGATATCTTTCTTAGAGATTTACTCACAAATATATTTTCGCATTGTTTCTTTAAATTTTAATCTATTCACATTAAAATTTTGAATGGGGGGTTTTTGCTTCCATATCAATAAAGATGATGGTTGTAATTACATCGGTTAGTGTTGGAAATAATGTATTTTACCAAAAAATATCATTTAATTTAATATTTATTTCCACATGCATTAGTTCATGAATAGATGTTAATTTGAA
Source organism: Moricandia moricandioides (assembly GCA_905132885.1). Lineage (NCBI taxonomy): Eukaryota > Viridiplantae > Streptophyta > Magnoliopsida > Brassicales > Brassicaceae > Moricandia > Moricandia moricandioides. Next base: position 18,595 of record CAJHQQ010004352.1, on the reverse strand, counting down.
TAATTTTCTTGATAAAAATAAAAGATTTTGGACTTTGGACTCTCTATTGGTTATACAAAGTAGTGTTGCATTGCTTTTATTTTTCTAGGTTAGAAGTTTTTGTTGGTTTCAAGTGCAATGGTCTACTCGTTCCCGTCTTTCTACATTTCGTTTTTGGCTTATGATTTTTGGGTCTCTTTGTCATTAAGCAATCTTGGTGTTATAGGAACTTGTAAAATGAGTCTTGGAGCGATTTTTGTTGGATTTGTGTTATATTTCCATTCTTCTATAGCGTATGTGCTCATTGGTGGTGGCAGCTAAAATATCTGAGGAGTTCATCGAGATCTAGCTATTCTGAAGACGCATGAGAAGTACCGGCATTCGAGGTAACGAGGAGACCTCACCTTTTTGTGGTCATCGTTGACAGTTAAAAAATGGAATCGATTCCTAAAGTTTTTTAAATACAGAATAAGGGAATATGCTAGTTAAGTGCATATACGAAGTTAATTTTGTAATATACTCCTTCCGTTTCATATTAAGTGTCGTTTTGGAGAAGTTTTTTTGTTACAAAATAAGTGTCGTTTTCGACTTTCGATGCAAAATTTAGTAATTTTATGTTGCAGTTTATTTTTCTATTGGTTAAAATATGGTTAGGTGTATAGGTAATTGTGTTTTTATATAGAAAATATACAAAATTAATTGTTTTTTTAATCCGTGTGTAAAACCTAAAGTGACACTTATAACGAAACAGAGGAGTATTAATTTGGGAAATTTTATTCAAATCCAGCTTGTAACAAGATCTGATTCTTGTTGTATGGATCAATTATAATATGTTTCGTCTTAAGAAAAAAGATTTTTAAGAATGGTTAGAGACAAGGAGACAGATCCGTGCATTCCGAGAAGAAAACACGTCAACTTCTTGATGGTATTGTCAAAGACAAAAACAGTTCAATAACTAAACAAACATTTATTATTACTGTTAGGCTAATCTCTAGTACTTTTCACTAATTAATTAAATAAATCATTTAACTAGTTCATGTGGCATATTTTTTGTAGCGCGTGAACCTCAATGGAGTGCCCACCACAGGGGACAAGCAGTGAAGCTGTAAGTATTTCCAGTACACCTTGCATTATTTTCCGTTTACCAACACATGCCTTTTTATGAGTATTTATTAGGCGTAGCACTTATTATCTAGAATTCAGATTCAATCCGAGAACCGTTTTTTAAACCGCTCCGAGAACCGTTTTGGATCCATTCCAGAGTCTCTATGAAAATAAGATATTTTGGGTGTTCGGATCCAAACCCGGATAGTAAAATCTCGGATCTTTCCAAACCGGATCTGAATCCGGATATTTTAATCTTTAGATCCGGATATTTGGATCTGTTTTTTTAAAATATATTAACTTTTTTAATTATTAATAATTATATTTAATATATTAATATTTATACATAAAATAAATCTAATAATATTATATTGTATTATTTTTAATAATATTATATTTCATATATATTTATAAATTTTGTATAAATATTTAATTTATTTATTATTTTAAAATTTTGTATTTTAAAATATATTTTTTTAAATGATTTTAGGGATTTGGATTTGAATTCGAATATCCGCAGATATTTACAATATCTAAAAGGATATCCGAAGTCCGAATATCCAGAAGGCACAAATCACGATTCAGATACTAAAATCATGAATCCGACGAATTCGAATCCTGATCAGAATACTCTAAATTTATCAGATATTTGGATCTCTCTCACCCTTAGTATGTATTACTCTTATTTTGTCAACTAAGTGTATCTAGTCTAAAAGTAGAATAAAAATAACATTCATCTATATTCTACTATATAATAGAGTAAACTATTATACAATAACACTATTGAAACAAAAATTATTCTATAATAGAATTATTTTATTTTAGAGAAAAATATAAAGGAATAATAGATAGTCGTTCGAAATGGTCTAAGTATATATTACCAATATATGCTAAATATAAATACTAGTATATAATTGAAATTCGATCATGTGTATATTGTAAGTGTTCTCTTGGTGTAGCGGTTGGTTCATATGTTTACATTTTACGTTTCTTTTCGACTATGATAGTTTTAGGGCTAGAAATTCATTATTCGTTACGATTTAATCCGAGAATTAAGATATCCATGAGTCTTGAAGCAAAACAAATATTAAAGTTCAATATACAACAAAACGTAGCAAATCACAAATCCTAAAAGAAAATTAAAACTAGATATCCGCTTCGTTCCAACTTTTATACGTATTGATGTTTAACTACAATTAAATATAAAATTTAAAATAAATAATTTTATATAATTATTATTTTAACATATAGTATTATTTATTTATTCATAAATTTACATATAAAAGTATTAGATTATTAAAGGAATATAAAATCTTTAAAAAACTACAATTTTTCTAACTATATGTTTTATAAAAATCTTTAACTAGTTTTTAAAAATTTGAAACACATAGTTTCACTAATATATACTTTTATTTTATATTATGTAAAAATATTTAAACAAACTTCTATAGTTTTTTTCTAGATTTATTTGTATTAAACAAAGTGCACGACAAGATATCCGCTGATATCAGAAAATATTTGCAAATATCTGTAAATTTTTCAGATATCTATAAAACCAGATATCCGTATTATGTTGAAATAAAGAAATCAAAAAAAATTATATATCCATAAAATACGAAACAAATAAAAAATATTAAAAATTATAGTAGTATCCAATCTGTGTCCACACCTAGATATTTTAACTGAAACGTGCTTTGTGTCTTACAAAATTGAAATGTATTCTAGAATAATATTTATTGTCTTTAATAATAAAATCAAGGTTTTTTTGTTTTATTTTTTGCAAAAAAAATAAATACATTAATATTAAAGAAAATAAAGAAAAGTAATTTTGCAATATATTTCTAAGCTTTGACCATTAGACCATTATCACCTATTTTAAAAATATTAGATTTCACTACAAATAGAATATTTTGGTATCATTATAATCTATTTTTTATTGGTAACTTTTAATGTTTTAAACCCGTACATACGTTTTTCAAAAGAGGTGAGTTGGTCTGTTGATATGACATGATAAAAATGTATTGCTATGATTTTCTAATAAATGTGTATATGAATCGTTAACTGTTTTAGTAATCATATAATTTGGTAAGAATGTGATAAAAACTACTAAGAGTGAGAAATATAGAGGCGATTTAGAAAACAATAAAATAAATTGAAATAATCAAATATTTATTTTGAATACTTAATTAAACTTCTCCAATTTGAATAAAATAACTTGATCCACTGTTCATAGGGAAATATATATTATATATTACCTAATTAAAATAACAGTAGTCCTTGGAGAATGTTTGGAATGCGCTCTTATTAATTTTGGAAGAGAAAATTTTAAAGATAAATTGATATGCAATTTAACAATATTGTTAAAATTATCATTGCATAAAGATTTTTTGGCCAAACAAATAACTCTACATAATAGAGACAGAGATATGTTTTATCATGGGTAAAGAGGTTGCATCTGCAACTACCGTCATTTAAGTTCAACTCGCATCGGAAAAAATGATTTATGCTTGAAATGATATTAGTGCCAGCTAGTCCCAAATTTAGGAAAAATATTTAGGCCAAAGACCTAGACACTTCCTCATTAACAAAAAAGAAAAGAAAAGAGTAAATACAAACATACTGAATGTTATTATATCAACAAATTTTGAACAAATATTGAAAGTAAAATAAAAAAAAGCTTGAGAAAGAACTCGGGGGTATATTCAATGTAAAGTTTAAGATAATTGGATTTAATGAAATTTTAATGATTTTAAAGAATTAGAGAGCTTAAAGTGATTTTTGTTAAATCACTTTAGAACATCACATAAAACTATGAAATTTGAGTTTTAATATTTTTAACTAAAAACTCCATCCAAACACTCTATTATCATTTGAAAATTTTTAAACCACAACTTAAAATATTTTTAATACCAGTAGATTCAGAGTACTTTATGAAATGTCAAATTTAATAATAAAATTTGTAAATGAGTTTATAAAATTTATGTTCGTATAAAAATAAATTATTATTTTAATACAAATCACTTTAAACTCTGAGGTGAATACACCCCCTAATGTATCTATCATTCATATGTTTGTTTTTCAACATCTATTGTATGTATGTGCATTTCCAAAACATGAATAGAAACTGTAGCGGTTCCACTTCTACCTTTGCTTGGGAAATGTACTTTCACATATTGATATCAACCAGTGTTGTAAGAAACGTTTTAGACTGCTTGTTTATGCAATACCTAGATACCAAACTATCAAAAATCGGTGTTTACTTTTTTTAACTGTTTAAAAATTATAATATTATTGTTATAAATATTATAAATTTACTAATTTTAAATTATATATAATAAGTATATTATGTTATAAAACTTAGGAGAAAAGATCTCAAATGGCCCAAAACATGTTTTTATTCAAATTAACCCATAAAGGCCAAAGTGCCTCATTAAAGAGGTAAATAATAATTATATTCTTTTCCAACTGATACAAAAATAAATTATATATTTAATTTTTTTTAAAATGAAACTTTTTCGCAAATATATTTTTGGAGGAATGATTTTTCTTTAAAAAATTAGGAAGACATTAAGATATCTTCTTAAATTTGAGTTATATGTATATTTAGGAAGACATTAATAAGTAGGTATAATATCTTCATAAAATTTAGGAAAACTTTCATAAATGTATTTAGAAATACATTAGTAAATGTGTATTTAGGAAAATCTTTGTAAATATATATATGTATGAATACCTTAATGAATTTTAGTTAAATACATAATTAGTAATATGCATAACATCTTCCTAAAGTTTAAGAAGACCTTCGTGAATGTGTATAATATCTTTTTGATTTTGATTCATATGTATATTTAGGAAAACATTACCGAATATATAACATCTTTCTAAAATCTATGAAGATATTTCTAAATATGTATAATATCTTTATAAATTTTAGGAAAACATTTGTATATGCATAAATCAATATAGAAGTTTGTAACTATGTACTTTAGAAAAGATTTTCTAATATTTTGAAAGATGTCATACACGTTTTGGAAGACCTTCCAAAATATACATGCAAGTTAAATCAGGAAATGTAGCTACACATTCATGAAGGCATTCATAAACGGAGTTGTTTTGCTAAAAATGAACTAAATTTTTTATTCAAATGCAAACATAACCCTTTTATTCAACGATATTTTGCTAAAAAATCCCATCATAATCTTTAAATGTTCCATATATTTACAAAATGACATTAATGTTTAATTTCTTTATTTTTTGAAAAATATTAAAAAAAAACTATAAACATATCCTACAAGAATGCTATTATCATCAATTTCTTTAACCACTATGAACAACGAATTTGGAGCTTTAAAATCTCAAACATTGAATTTATTTATCTTCTTTCTTCATTCAAAACTAACTAAACTTCATTGCTTGCATTTCTTCTCTATTTTCATTTAAAAACTTTTATAATCTTCATTTTCAAGACCACAACTTTCATATTTTGTTGACTTTTCACTTGGAAGCACTAGATCATCTTGTATTTTGGTGATATTCAAGTTTGCAAGGTGAAAAATTCTAAAACAAACTTATAGCGGAACATGTAACTAAACCACTTGGTTTTTGTAACTGTTCAGATCAGTGTTGCGACATCAAACTTACTTGTATGTCTATACTTAGGCATAGACTTACTCGAGAGTCCGCAGTCAACACATATGTTAGTTTTTGCAACTGACCAAATTTAAATTCTTACACCGTAGAATTCACGAGAAGTCTATGTATTACCATTTTATACAAAAAATAAATAAATCTTGTAGACTTACAAAGAAGTCAACGTACAAAAATGTTATTTTTCATTTGACCGCATCTTTTACTTTTTAGAGTACACTTCATATGCAGTTTTCATACATCAGATTTAACTATAAATCTACGAGAGGTTAGTTTTTTTATTTGACCAAAACTTTGACTTTTTGGTAGATATCACCAAAATTCTACTCTACAAAGATATGTTAGTTTTGTGTTTGACTAAAAATTAAAAAATGGATCAAAAATTAAACGAACTGTAGACTTTCTAGTTATATCTACGTCTACAAAACAAATAAACTTCACAAGAACTGCACTTCTAATTATTGTCAAACAAAAAATAACATGTTAGGTTGCCGAGTAGAGTTCACTTCAGATGAAGTCTAGAGTGTTATGGACTTCTTATGCAGTTTACTTCTGAAAATTCAAAATTGGTCAGTTGCAAAAAATGACCTCTTTAATTTTTTTGAAATAAGTAGACTGCAGATGAAATCCACTCTACGAAGTCAAAATTCTGATTAATTGCAAAACTAACATTTTTTTTATTTCGTACACTTCTTACGCAGTCTACTCACTAAAATATTTCTAATATAAAAGTAACCTAAAGATTTTTTAACCGCAAAGAATAACCTAAATAATAGACTTCCTTGCCAGTCTACGATTGGAGATTGAAAACAAAATATACTCTTAACAGATTAAGTAGACTCAACTTTAATTATGAATCAAAAGTTCTATAAATATTTTATTTGGGCTTTAGTCATTATGTTTTTTTTTACGATTTTATTGTTTTTAGGTTGTGTGTTAATGAATTATGATGATCTTGAATGAATTTCAAAAATTAATGAATTATAATTATGTAATTATCAAATTTCTTGTTTTATTAGATTGTTAACTAATAAGTGTAGATTACATGAGAAGTCTGCACCTCTAATTTTACTCTTGAGACTTCATGTAATATAATACAAGTGAAACACAAATAAAATAAATGCTCTTGAGATTTCTTGAGAAGACTTAATGATTAATTTTACTCTTGATACTTCTTTGGAAGTCTTTGTAGATTTTTTTTCTCACATCTTAATTGTCATTTATGCTTATTAGTGAGTTTGATATAATTATGTATTATAATCATGGTGGATTCATATTTTTTGTTGATTAGAGTATGTTATAAAAAATTTGGCATCTTAAAAATAATAATATCATACAAGTGAAATACAACTAAAATGAATATTATGTCTTTAATAGTAACTTACAAACATATATTTATAGTTATAATTTATTACAAAGAAAAATTTATAAGATTCTTCTTGAGTTTATTGGACATAATCTTGGTAACTCAGATAAAAGTTTCTAATTAAGTATGCTAAGGATTTATGCTAACTCAAATTTGACATAAGATAAAAAAACAGTAGACTATATCAGATATTTTCAGTTCTGATAATATATACATTTATAAAACATAAAAAATATATTTGAATCTTAAAACACAAATAAATCATTTTAAAGGTAAATATTACCAAGGCATAAATATAAAGTTAAAATCTATAACTTTATTTTAGTATAAGTTGAAAATAGGAATTTAAAAGTTATAGATCTAAATCTAATATTTTTGAGAGGGAGGAATGAAAGACATGGAAGATAAAATTATTAAAAAGATATAAAAAATTTAAAATTATATTTTTAGTAGACTATTCATGAAGTTTGCTTAAAATTTATGGTTTAGAGTCTTAACTTTTAATTAGACTTCTTTTTCCATTCATTGCATCAAATAATTTCCAGATCTGAAATATATGTTGGATGTAGAAAATAATCTATATTTTTCAAATTGTTTAATTGTATCAAATTTTTGTTTATATACTTCATATATATATATATATTCATATATTTACTTTTATTATAAATTTTAAACAAATGAATTTTACATATTTAAAATGTAATTATTATATTAAATTACGAAGTAAACTTATTAATATATCTATTAGGCTTGGGCATTTTGGGTATCGGTTCGGTTCGGGTATCGGTTCGGTATTATGGGTATCAGGTAGATCGTGTAGGGGTTAGAGGATCCAATAACTACTTAGCCTATTTTTGGTTCGAGTATTTTTAGGTTTGGTTTGGGTAAGATAGTAAAACTAAAACCTGGAAAATACCTAGGAAAATTCATTTCTCATTTAGTTTCGGTTCGGTTATTTCGGGTAGTTCGGGTTAATTATTCGATATATTAGGTAAAATATTGAATAATTAAGACAATTTAGATAAAAATCTTGGATATTTCAGATTACTTCAGAAATCTAGGATAAAAATATTTGGATATGTTTGGGTAGTCTGGATACTTTATCATAATTTAGTTTTCTTCAACTATTTTCATATACTTTTAATAGATTTTAAATTATATATATATATATATATATATATTTATACTATACGTATATATAATTAATATTTTATATATTTATACCAGTTCGGTTCCAGTTCGGTTCCAGTTCGGTTTGGTTATTTTGGATATAAAAATATTGGAACCATTTAGGTATTTGAGGGTTTCGGTCCGCTTCCAGGTTTGGGTATTTCAGTTCGGTTCTGCTTCGGTTCTGGTTTTTTTCCCATGCCTAAAATCTATATAGTAGACTTCTCTATTAAAAGTAGACTTCAAAAGGAAAAAATGGTAATTTTTTTGGTCATAAAGGATAAATGGTATTTTTACTCCACGTTTAGATTAGTTTTACATTTGATCAAATATAAGATATTTTGCATTTTAAATCATAATTTGAGTTATTTTTGACAAATTTCCCTTTCAAAAATTATTATTATTATTTTCTGTTCTAAATATTTATATATATATATATTTAATTATTTAAAATTAAAAATAAATATATCATTGTTTTTTACTCATTAATGAAATATAAGAGAGTTTTGCAAATATAACTCAAAACTAAGAGTCAAATGAAAAAGTACCTCATGTTTTTTGGAACTTTCATTTATCATATTCACCTAGAGTTTCGGGTTATTTAGGAAAATGTCATTACTTTTTATTTTGAAAATGCTTGTTTTACTCAATCATCCTCATCTCATCTTTTATTTCTAACATTGTTATTATTATCAATACACTAACCACTATGAATAGCCAATTTCAAACTCTAAATGCACTTTAAATAAACATCTACATCTTAATATCCCCATTTCTTAGACACACAAACCATTTATCTTTTACTTTCTGTCTCATTTCATTCCAAAATCCCTATTTTTTTATTTCAAAATTTATAAGCTTATTAGAGTTACTCAATTTCACGATTCTTGATCAAGAATGAGTGGGTAACTTTCATTAAGAATTTATGTGTGCTTGGAGAAGCTAAATATGGATCTCATCGGATCTACGAGTGATATTTTTTTTTTTCAGATTTGTTTCACGAAGAAGACTTCTAGAGAAGTTTTTTGGTCAGTGCATATGTTAGTTTTTCAATTGACTTTTTGTGTTTTTTTTTTGTAAAAGATTTCTCTAGAAGTCTTCCAACTTTTCTTTCTTAGCAAAAAAACGAGTAGTCTTCTAGATCTGAAAAACCTGCATATCAAAAAAGTTAAAATGACTTCAAGATAGACAAATACTTCAAAAATAAAACTTTTTATGTTTCAGTAATAAATAAGAAAATCACATTAGGTTGCATCTATAATTTTTTTTTTGAATCTAACGCATAAACAACAAAAAAATGCATATCCAAAATTTATAGATCTTTTTTCATAGGAGTGGAAGAAGAGAACCATGTAGTAAAAAATTTGCCAAAACAAAATAAATTATTGAGAAAGTCATAAAAATGAGAAATTGAGATAAAATTTGTTGTTTCCAAGTTTAAGGAAATTAGTAGGTTGGAGGGTTTCAGGTGAAAATATTACATTTTTGTTGCATCAATTTGAAATATGGTTAGGTGTATCCGTAACTGTGTTTTTATATAGAAAATATATATAATTTTTTTTTTAATTTGTGTGCACAAATCTAAAATGATAGAAACCAGAGTAAATAGTTTCTATAGTTAATCATGTGCTCATTTTAGTAACATTCTATGTTTTTATATAGAAAATATATATAATTAATTTTTTTTAATTTGTGTGCATAAATCTAAAATGATAGAAACCAGAGTAAATAGTTTCTATAGTTAATCATGTGCTCATTTTAGTAACATTTCTTAAGGAATGGCCTTTTTCTAAAGTGAAGAGACAAGTAGAGAGCATGTCATACATGTGGTTGAACAACCCAAAGGAGAGGACAATAAAATAAGAAAAGTAAAGGAAGAGGAGAAAAAAAGAGAGGCAGCTAGAGGACAATAAAATAAGAAAAGTAAAGGAAGAGGAGAAAAAAAAAGAGGCAGCCATAGCCAAAGGGTTCGTGTCGGCTTCAACCAAACACTGACGGTGTATGTATACACCTTTACTTACACGCTTTATTATCTCACATCTTTTCTTTGACAACAATTCCACTTCTAGATTTTCACTTACCCTCAAATCAAAGTCTTTTCATCTGGGTTTGGTTTGAACCCTAGGCTCACTTTGGTTTTGATTAGATCGTTGGTACTTTGAGAGGTTTGAAGTAAAGGTTCGATTTTTATCTCTTGGGTCTGCTTGTTGCTTAGTAAATGTTGGGAAAGGAGGAGACTTTCGAAGATCCATAGTCAGATTTAGTTTTTTTCTTTCGATTGCACCTGGATTCGATTCTGGAGGTCAAATCTAGATCAAGAATCGATACTGATCTTGTTTTACTTTTGAACACCGTTTACCCCTTTTGCCTACTTATGGGTTTTCGAGAAATGTTTGCTCTCTTGTTACAGAATTGATTTTCTCTGATAATTTTGGGTTCTGAGTTGAAATTTTTTTTTTTTTTTGCCATTGTTGACATGATTTGTAGTAGTACACTGAAGTTAACATTTGACAGTTTCGTCTTGCTTTTTTTTTTTGGTTCTTTCTTTACCCTTTTGTTTTAGCGTTTCTCTTCAAATTGGGTAATGACATCTGAGAATCTGAGTCTTGTGGTGAGTACTTTAGACACAATGTAGAGTAAAAAAGTTACATAAATGGCCCACATTTTTGTCAGTAAATTTAAAGAAAGGGTTTAAATGTTGATACATCATGACATATATCAGAGTTTTGTTTGTCTAAATTAGATGTGGATTGGTCCATCTTCTTTTCTCTCTCAGTCTTATAGTTTCTCTTCTTTCTTTTTCTTTTCTCAGGTAAGCGTATCAAAAATTAAACTGATTCTCAAATGGCAGCTAGCAATCATCCATCTGGAAAACCTGGAGGTTTGTGGAATATTTTTTGTCTATATCATTTTGTCAAGTGTGTTTGCTCTTTAGGTTTGTTGACTAACTAAGAATTGGATGTGGGTTTTAAAACGTTGGAGAGATTCTGAATTGAGTGGAGTTAGTTTGTTAATATAATTGCAACCCTTTCTTTGTTTTTGAGATACAATATAGCTTCCTATACCCCTTCTTTGTTTCTTTGTGTTGACGTCAATCCATTTGCTTGTAGGGGCTTTGAGTGATGCTTTATGTAGGGAGCTATGGCATGCTTGTGCTGGACCTCTTGTAACCTTACCTCGTGAAGGGGAACGAGTTTATTATTTCCCTGAAGGTCATATGGAGCAGGTATCTTGGTTATTGGTCTGAATCACTTGGCATTGTGATATACTGTATCATGCTCATTTGCGAAAACCAGTTATGTTAATTGGATTGTTCTTACTCGTATGTCATATTAACACTTCAAATCATCTTGTTGATGCGTTCTAGCTTAGAATAAAATCACAAAGTTTGTCTTGTTGTATAGAAGAGATGAAATGTAATGCCTGTTTTGGTTTCACACGATCATCTTATCTTATTATCTCATTTTTGCATTCAATTGATCCCTGTCTATGCAGCTCGAGGCATCACTGCATCAAGGTTTGGAGCAACAGATGCCTTCCTTCAATCTCCCATCTAAGATTCTCTGTAAAGTGATCAATATCCAGCGCAGGGTAGGCTGAAATCCATTTAAATTGATAGAATTTTAATTACCTTTATTCATGAAATGTGTTGGCTAATAATTTTAAGCTGTCTTGTTTCACTTTGCAAGCTTAGGCGGAGCCCGAGACTGATGAAGTATATGCGCAAATAACCTTATTGCCAGAAGCAGATGTAAGTTTATCATAAGCATCAAAATATTGGTTAAGTGTGTCATCATTATGGTTGTGTATTTGCTTTCTGTTCTTGATTATGGTGTAACTATTGTGTTTGATCATCAGCAAAGTGAACCTATGAGTCCGGATGCCCCTGTTCAAGAACCTGAAAAGTGCACAGTTCATTCATTTTGCAAAACATTAACTGCTTCGGACACAAGCACACATGGTGGTTTTTCTGTGCTACGGAGACACGCAGATGATTGTCTTCCACCCTTGGTCAGAGTGGCTTCCATTGTTCCTTTTGCTCTTTGGAAACCACTCCAACAGCTCTCTCTCTCTCTCTCTAATACGTTGCTTTCTCTTCTTTAGGATATGTCCCTACAACCACCATGGCAAGAACTGGTTACAACTGATTTGCACAATAATGAATGGCATTTTAGGCACATTTTCCGAGGTTAATACACTTGTTATCTTATTAATTGATGGTTTTTAAATTTCAGATCTTTTACGCCAATGATACTGCTACTTTAAAACTTATTGGGGTTTTTAAAAGTTATTGTTTTATGACTAGTAAATATCATGAGTTTGTGAATACCAGGCCAACCAAGGCGCCATTTGCTAACAACTGGGTGGAGTGTTTTTGTTAGCTCGAAGAAACTAGTTGCTGGTGATGCTTTCATATTCTTAAGGCAAGTTCCTTAATCATTTTATTTATCTGAAAATTAATTGTCTTTAAGAATCTGAGCATGTGACATAGTATTTTCCTTCAGGGGTGAGAATGAAGAGCTCCGAGTTGGTGTTAGGCGGCACATGAGACAACAGACTAATATCCCATCCTCTGTCATATCAAGCCATAGCATGCATATTGGGGTCCTTGCAACAGCTGCTCATGCCATTACCACAGGAACAATCTTTTCCGTCTTCTACAAGCCAAGGTCTTGGTTTTCTTACTTTATTTTAATTGAGTCATTGTTTGAAACAACCATGAATGTCAGATTAATGTTTAAACGTAGCTGATCTTGAACAGACACGTGTTTTTCTAAAATGTGCATCGTACTTTGCCTTTCAGTTACTGTTACTTGCATATGCTTGATGATAATCATTTTGGCTGCAAATCCAGGCTAACATATCTTCTATGACCAGGACAAGTAGGTCAGAGTTTATTGTGAGCGTCAATAGGTATCTCGAAGCTAAGAACCAAAAGCTGTCTGTAGGCATGCGTTTCAAGATGAGATTTGAGGGTGAAGAAGCTCCTGAGAAAAGGTATCACATCTTGTTTTCTTTTTTCTTTTTTCTGATAAAGCTGAATGCAATATAACTCCAAGTTTATGTTTCTGTGTTTTAACAATGCAGGTTCAGTGGCACAATAGTTGGTGTTCAGGAAAACAAGTCTTCGGTCTGGCATGATTCTGAATGGAGATCGCTGAAGGTTAGATATACAGTTATACTTTGCAGTGGAGCAAGTTGTGGATTTGTATCTCTTTAACACAGTGAATATAGTGATGCATCTTCTTGATAATGCTTCAGGTTCAATGGGACGAGCCTTCATCTGTATTTCGTCCTGAAAGAGTTTCACCATGGGAACTTGAGCCCTTAGTTGCAAATAGTATGCCTTCTTCACATCCTCCTCCACAAAGGAACAAACGACCGCGACCTCCTGGTTTGCCTTCACCAACCACTGCTGCATCTACTCCCGGTATTCTGTGTTCTTTTCTCTTTTGATTTTTTTTCTTTTTCTTTTCTTTTTCTTTTTTTTTGTTCCTTTTGGCAGCTCGGAACTTATTTTATTGATGCTATCATCAGTTACTCCAGATGGTGTGTGGAAATCCCCGGTAGTCAATCCTTCCTCAGTGCCTTTATTCCCTCTTTCTGCCAAGACTTGTGCTTTTGATCATGGTGGGAACAAATCATTTGGAGTATCCATTGGATCAGCCTTTTGGCCCACCCATGCAGATAGTGCAGCTGAATCCTTTGCTTCAGCGTTTAACAACGAGTCTCCTTCTGAAAAGAAGCAAACTAATGGAAACGTCTGCAGGCTTTTTGGATTTGAGCTAGTTGAAAATGTTAATGTGGACGAATGTTTCTCTGCTGCCTCTGTGTCCGGTGCTGTCGCTGTAGATCAACCTGTCCCATCCAATGAGTCTGACTCCGGTCCGCAGTCTGAGCCATTAAATGTCAACCAATCTAACATTCCTTTTGGTAGTGATGATCCTGAGAAATCCTCTCCGAGGTCTGCTCAAGAATCGCATAGTAGACAGATACGTAGCTGCACAAAGGTTATTGGATTTTTGGCTCCATCAAAATTATATATATACTTCTTTTTTTTTTGGGGGGGGGGGGGGAGGGGGTTCACAAGTTCAATATTTTTGTATTAAATTGAACAGAACCTTCATCTTGACTGTTTCATGCTTTGGCAATTTTCTTAAATTAGGTTCACATGCAAGGCAGTGCAGTAGGCAGAGCGGTGGATTTGACAAGGTCAGAGTGTTATGAAGACTTGTTCAAGAAGCTGGAAGAGATGTTCGACATTAAGGGTGAACTCTTAGAATCTACCAAAAAATGGCAAGTTGTTTACACCGATGATGAAGATGACATGATGATGGTTGGTGATGATCCGTGGAAGTAAGTGCCTTTGTGGTCTGAAAGTCAATTTTTTTTGTTTGTTTGTTTTGCGCATATATGAAAGAAACATATCTTTGTTTAACAGTGTAGAGCAGCATCTAGTTTTACCTTTGAAAATCCTTTTGGTCTTTTTTTTTTTTGTGATGCAGTGAATTCTGTGGAATGGTGAGGAAGATATTTATCTACACACCTGAGGAAGTGAAGAAACTTTCACCCAAGAACAAACTCACTGTTAATGTTAGTATGCTGCCCAAAACTGATGCAGACAAAAATGGGAACACAGAGGGCAGGTCATCATCATCTATGGCTTGATCAAGATGATACATCACTGTTTTAACGCATTTGCCTCGTAGGAAAAAAAAAAATGAAAGAAGCAGCAGAAAATATTGCAAGATAGTTAAGAAATGAGATGTCTGTGTATAGCACCGAGGTCTTATGAAGTCACGTAGATGTAAGCGTTTTGGGTATTGTGTAGCTTTGTTAGAGAATTGCGGAATTGAGATTAACCTCTTCTTATACATCAAATCCAGCGGCCACGGTTAAAAATAAAATTTATTAAATTAAAATTTCCATATAATTATTGGGCTGTTAACTATATGGATTGTATTATTTTAGTTGGGCCTCAAACAAAACATCTAAAGCCCTAGGCTTGTATTATTTTCTTTATCTTTTTTTTTTTGGCATTTCGAATACAAAATTTCGGTAAAAGATGGTTGACAATCAAACCAAACCAAACGCAATTGAGCCCAAGCTCCACAATCCCTTACCAAGAATTCCGTCGGTTTAAAACTAAAGAACAACATGACACCACAATATCGCAGCTTCACAATGAATCATTCCAACAATAAACTCAAGGGTCAAGCACCAAGGCCTTACCGAAGATGAACTGGAAAGGGAGATGACGCCACCGAGAACATATGACATAACCTTAGAGCACAGCTGGAAGACTGTTTAATCTTTGTTTTGTTAAATGATTATGAGAATGAAAGAATGATTTGTGGGTTTTATAGAAGACGTTTTTATTGATTGATCGAACGTGTTACAAGAGTTCTTCGTACTAAAATGGGAAGAAAAGGTTAAATGCCTTGGTTGGAACGATGACTAGTAAGGATAAACCCTAGTTCTAGCCGTCAACTTTGTGTGATTGATTTTGGATGCCCCTTTCTTCTCTTCCCGTCCTCTCTTTATACCCGTTGCCATGAAGTGCATCCCGGTCATGACCTAGTTCGGCTGGGCGGAGCTGGTCTGGACTGGGATTTCATGGGCTGAGATGTCTTCCTTTTTCTGATGTGGCTCGAAAATCAATGTTTGTTGAGCCTTGATAGGGGAGTATAACTCTCCACCAACAGTAAGCCCCCCAGTTCGTTGCGAAAGGTCAGGGTCATTCGGAACGGATTGATGGAGTTCTGGTTCATCATATATTGAATTCTGTGTTGATTAGAGTGATTTGGTTGTTTCGTTCCGGACTGTCACTAATGATCAGCACTTCGTTGAGACACGAGGGAAATGCAGTTGTTGGATGACACGTGGCATGAATCTAGGGCTTATTCGGGAAACTGCTAGGTATTCATTTCTCGAATGTAATGATTGCGCCAGCTCAATTTGTGTGATTACTATCTATAATAGGCCGGGCCGATCCGTTCAGTGGGACAGTTTCGCCTTTTGCCATTTGTAGTCGCGTCTCGTCTCTCTGTTCTTTCTCTCTGTACCCTTTTTATTGAAGCAGCTAGACGACAAGGTGATAACGATGTCGTAACAAAGCGAATTCGTGTAAAGGGAAGGAGACTGCGAGTGTTGATGAAGCAATTTTCGAGGCTGAGCATCTAAAGTTTCTTCGCCAAAATCTTAAAGAAACTTCGGCGTTGAAGTTCGAGAAGGATCAGTTACTGGTCTTGGCAGAGCAGCATAAACGGACAAGGGATGCCTTTCTGGCCATGGAGGGCGATATTTGGTGGGAGGCTCTTTGGCGGGCCAGGATTATTTAGCTACCGCGACGGTTAGTTGTGGAGCCGCGATGCTGAAAATCAATAGCATCCTTCTGCCCTGGTGTGTCTGGGAAAAGGCTGATTGTGTGGGAGGTAGATTTTCTTTGGCGAGGGGGAAGGCGCCGAAGGCGAAAGCTTCTGACGAGCCGTTGAAGCCAGTCCATCCGATTCAGATGGAGGAAAATGGAGGCTTTTCGGCCTTGCCTCCTATTGTAGATGATCTTCTTCGGCCCTTGATAGGTCCTAATATTTACCTATTTAAACCATATTATAGGCCCTATTTGAAGTCAGTTATGTGTGTCTAAGATGTATTTTATAGCCTTTTCAGGTCCATGTACATTTTCGAGCATTGTAGAGATTATGAGGCTTTCTAGAGCCCATAGAGAGAGGAACCCCATAGCTGGTCAAATTCAGCAACGTACGAGTCGAGATAGAGAATTGCATCGATGGACGACGCACACTATGCACTAATGCTAGGTCACCCATCCTAGTACTACTCTCGCCCAAGCACGCTTAACTGCGGAGTTCTGATGGGATCCGGTGCATTAGTGCTGGTATGATCGCACCCGTCTGTACATGTCTCGCGATTGCTTATATCCTTCAAATCAGAAAATTCCGGCGAATTTTCGTGGGACCCCACATGATAATTTGGCAATTTTTGCTCTATGAAAGTGCATGGAAATTAATGGAAATAAGACGAAAAACACGTAAAAAGACGAGTTCGACACTTTTTTAAGGCCCGAAACTTTCCACAGCCTTTTTAAGGCTCAAAACGGTTGAATTTGGGTCCGAAAAATGGCCAGGCCCTATCACTGACATGGATGGTTTTGTGGCCTTTCCGAAAAGGTGCTGAACGCGACGTAGTTCCTCACGGTTCAAAAGTTCTGGGGTTTCCAAGTTGAGATGCATTTTGGATTGATGAAAAAAAAATTAAAAAAATAGGGGTGCAACACGAGGACTTCCCGGCAGGTCACCCATCCTAGTACTACTCTCGCCCAAGCACGCTTAACTGCGGAGTTCTGATGGGATCCGGTGCATTAGTGCTGGTATGATCGCACCCGTCTGTACACGTCTCGCGATTGCTTATATCCTTCAAATCAGAAAATTCCGGCGAATTTTCGTGGGACCCACATGATAATTTGGCAATTTTTGCTCTATGAAAGTGCATGGAAATTGATGGAAATAAGACCAAAAACACGTAAAAAGACGAGTTCGACACTTTTTAAGGCCCGAAACTTTCCACAGCTTTTTTGAGGCTCAAAACGGTTGAATTTGGGTCCGAAAAATGGCCAGGCCCTATCACTGACATGGATGGTTTTGTGGCCTTTCCGAAAAGGTGCTGTACGCGACGTAGTTCCTCACGGTTCAAAAGTTATGGGGTTTCCAAGTTGAGACGCGTTTTGGATTGATGAAAAAAAATTAAAAAAATAGGGGTGCAACACGAGGACTTCCCGGGAGGTCACCCATCCTAGTACTACTCTCGCCCAAGCACGCTTAACTGCGGAGTTCTGATGGGATCCGGTGCATTAGTGCTGGTATGATCGCACCCGTCTGTACACGTCTCGCGATTGCTTATATCCTTCAAATCAGAAAATTCCGGCGAATTTTCGTGGGACCACATGATAATTTGGCAATTTTTGCTCTATGAAAGTGCACGGAAATTGATGGAAATAAGACGAAAAACAGTAAAAAGACGAGTTCGACACTTTTTTAAGGCCCGAAACTTTCCACGGCCTTTTTGAGGCTCAAACGGTTGAATTTGGGTCCGAAAAATGGCCAGGCCCTATCACTGACATGGATGTTTTGTGGCCTTTCCGAAAAGGTGCTGTACGCGACGTAGTTCCTCACGGTTCAAAAGTTATGGGTTTCCAAGTTGAGACGCGTTTTGGATTGATGAAAAAAAAATTAAAAAAAAATAGGGGTGCAACACGAGGACTTCCCGGGAGGTCACCCATCCTAGTACTACTCTCGCCCAAGCACGCTTAAC
>CAJHQQ010004351.1:0-29614 GCA_905132885.1 Moricandia moricandioides | reverse complement strand
TCCACTGATTTATGAGTCCAATTCAAGCTTCTTATTTTGATTCAATTCTGGTTTGATTATAATCAAGAAAAATTTGACAAATTTCCAAACAATGATAATTGAATCACTTCGGTTAAAAGTGGGATAACTTCTTGATCATAATTCCTATGATATTGATTTAACTTCTGGGTGATTCTCCACTGATTTATGAGTCCAATTCAAGCTTCTTACATCGTGATTCATTCTGGTTTGATTAGAATTAAGAAGAAATTGTCAAATCTCCAAACAGGGTAAACTGGAATCACTTCGGTTAAAAGTGGGATAACTTCTTCTTCATCATAACTCCTATAATATTGTTTCAACTTCAGGGTTATTATCCACTGATTTATGAGCCAAATCAAGCTTCTTACATTTTTATTCATTCTAGTTTTATTATAATCAAGAAGAAATTGCCAAATCTCCAAACAAGGTAAACTGGAATCACTTCGGCTAAAAGTGGGATAACTTCTTCATCATAACTCCTATGATATTGATTAAACTTCACGGTGATTATCCATTGATTTTTGAGTCCAAATGAAGCTTCTTGAATCTTGATTCATTCTGATTTGATTAGAATCAAGAAGAAATTGCCAAACCTCCAAACATGGTAAACTGGAATCAATTCGGTTAAAAGTGGGATAACTTCTTTATCATAACTCCTATGATATTGATTCAACTTCAGGGTGATTCTACAGTGATTTATGATTCCAAATCAAGCTTCTTAAATCGTGAATCAATCTGGTCTGATTAGAATTAAAAAGAAATTGACAAATCTCCAAACAAGGTAAACTGGAATAACTTCGGCTAAAAGTGGGATAACTTCTTCATCATAACTCCTATGATATTGATTCAACTTCAGGGTGATTATCCATTTATTTTAGAGTCCAAATCAAGATTCCTGAATCTTGATTCATTCTGGTTTGATTAGAATCAAGAAGTAATTGCCAAACCTCCAAACATGGTAAACTGGAATCACTTCAGTAAAAAGTGGGATAACTTCTTCATCATACTCCTATGATATTGATTCCTTCAGGGTGATTCTACAGTGATTTATGCTCCCAAATCAAGATTCTTAAATCGTGAATCAATCTGGTGTGATTAGAATCAAGAAGAAATTGCGAAATCTCCAAACATGATAAACTGAAATCACTTCGGTTAAAAGCGGGATAACTTCTTCATCATAACTCCTATGATATTGTTTCAACATCAGGGTGATTATCCACTGATTTATGAATCCAAATCAAGCTTCTTACATCTTGATTCATTCTGGTTTGATAATAATCAATAAGAAATTGCCAAATCTCCAAACAGGATAAACTGGAATCACTTCGGCTTAAAGTGGGATAACTTCTTCATCATAACTCCTATAATATTGATTCAACTTCTGGGTGATAATCCATTGATTTTTGAGTCAAAATCAAGGTTATTGAATCTTGATTTATTCTGGTTTGATTATAATCAAGAAGAAATTACTAAACCTCCAAACAGGGTAAACTAGAATCACTTCGGTTTAAAGTGGGATAACTTCGTCATTATAACTCCTATGATATCAGTCCAACTTCAGGGTGATTATCCACTATTTATGAGTCCGAATAAATCTCCTTGCATCGTGATTCATTATGGTTTGATTAGAATTAAGAAGAAATTGTCAAATCTCCAAACAGGGTAAACTGGAATCACTTCGGTTAAAAGTGGGATAACTTCTTCTTCATCATAACTCCTATGATATTGTTTCAACTTCAGGGTGATTATCCACTGATTTATGAGTCCAAATCAAGCTTCTTACATCTTTATTCATTCTAGTTTTATTATAATCAAGAAGAAGTTGCCAGATCTCCAAACAAGGTAAACTGGAATCACTTCCGTTAAAAGTGGGATAACTTCTTCTTCATCATAACTCCTATTATATTGTTTCAACTTCAGGTTGAATATCCATTGATTTATGACTCAAAATCAATATTCTTTCATCTTGATTCATTTTGGTTTGATTATAGTCAACAGGAATTTGACAAATCTCCAAACAAGATAAACTGGAATCACTTCGGTTAAAAGTAGAATAACTTCTTGATCATAACTCCTATGATATTGTTTCAACTTCAGGGTGAATATCCACTGATTTATGACTCCAAATCAAGATTTTTTCATCTTGATTCTTTCTGATTTGATTATAGTCAACAAGAATTTGACAAATCTCCAAACATGATAAAATGGAATCACTTCGGGTAAAAGTAGGTTAACTTCTTGATCATAACTCCTATGATATTGATTTAACTTCAGGGTGATTCTCCACTGATTTATGAGTCCAATTCAAGCTTCTTTCATTGTGATTCATTCTGGTTTGATTAGAATTAAGAAGAAATTGCCAAATCTCCAAACAGGGTAAACTGGAATCACTTCGGTTAAAAGTGGGATAACTTCTTCTTCATCATAACTCCTATAATATTGTTTCAACTTCAGGGTTATTATCCACTGATTTATGAGCCAAATCAAGCTTCTTACATTTTTATTCATTCTAGTTTTATTATAATGAAGAAGAAATTGCCAAATCTCCAAACGAGGTAAACTGGAATCACTTCGGCTAAAAGTGGGTTAACTTCTTCATCATAACTCCTATGATATTGATTCAACTTCAGGGTGATTATCCGTTGATTTTTGAGTCCAAATCAAGATTCTTGAATCTTGATTCATTCTGGTTTGATTAGAATCAAGAAGAAATTGCCAAACCTCCAAACATGGTAAACTGGAATCAATTCGGTTAAAAGTGGGATAACTTCTTTATCATAACTCCTATGATATTGATTCAACCTCAGGGTGATTCGACAGTGATTTATGATTCAAAATCAAGGTTCTTAAATCGTGAATCAATCTGGTCTGATTAGAATTAAAAAGAAATTGACAAATCTCCAAACAAGGTAAACTCGAATAACTTCGGCTAAAAGTGGGATAACTTCTTCATCATAACTCCTATGATATTGATTCAACTTCAGGGTGATTATCCATTTATTTTAGAGTCCAAATCAAGATTCCTGAATCTTGATTCATTCTGGTTTGATTAGAATCAAGAAGTAATTGCCAAACCTCCAAACATGGTAAACTGGAATCACTTCAGTAAAAAGTGGGATAACTTCTTCATCATAACTCCTATGATATTGATTCAACTTCAGGGTGATTCTACAGTGATTTATGATTCCAAATCAAGATTCTTAAATCGTGAATCAATCTGGTGTGATTAGAATCAAGAAGAAATTGCGAAATCTCCAAACATGATAAACTGAAATCACTTCGGTTAAAAGCGGGATAACTTTTTCATCATAACTCCTATGATATTGTTTCAACATCAGGGTGATTATCCACTGATTTATGAGTCCAAATCAAGCTTCTTACATCTTGATTCATTCTGGTTTGATAATAATCAACAAGAAATTGCCAAATCTCCAAACATGATAAACTGGAATCACTTCGGCTTAAAGTGGGATAACTTCTTCATCATAACTCCTATGATATTGATTCAACTTCTGGGTGATAATCCATTGATTTTTGAGTCAAAATCAAGGTTATTGAATCTTGATTTATTCTGGTTTGATTATAATCAAGAAGAAATTGCTAAACCTCCAAACAGGGTAAACTGGAATCACTTCGGTTTAAAGTGGGATAACTTCGTCATTATAACTCCTATGATATTAGTCCAACTTCAGGTTGATTATCCACGATTTATGAGTCCAAATAAATCTCCTTGCATCGTGATTCATTCTGGTTTGATTATAATTAAGAAGAAATTGTCAAATCTCCAAACAGGGTAAACTAGAATCACTTCGGTTAAAAGTGGGATAACTTCTTCTTCATCATAACTCCTATGCTATTGTTTCAACTTCAGGGTGACTATCCACTGATTTATGAGTCCAAATCAATCTTCTTACATCTTTATTCATTCTATTTTTATTATAATCAAGAAGAAATTGCCAGATCTCCAAACAAGGTAAACTGGAATCACTTCGGTTAAAAGTGTGATAACTTCTTCTTCATCATAACTCCTATGATATTGTTTCAACTTCAGGTTGAATATCCACTGATTTATGAATCCAGTTCAATATTCTTTCATCTTGATTCATTCTGATTTGATTATAGTCAACAAGAATTTGACAAATCTCCAAACAAGGTAAACTGGAATCACTTCGGTTAAAAGTAGGATAACTTCTTGATCATAACTCCTATGATATTGATTTAACTTCAGGGTGATTTTCCACTGATTTATGAGTCCAATTCAAGCTTCTTGCATCGTGATTCATTCTGGTTTGATTAGAATTAAGAAGAAATTGCCAAATCTCCAAACAGGGTAAACTGGAATCACTTCGGTTAAAAGTGGGATAACTTCTTCTTCATCATAACTCCTATAATATTGTTTCAACTTCAGGGTGATTATCCACTGATTTATTAATCCAAATCAAGTTTTTTCATTTTTTTATCTATTCTATTTTTATTATAATCAAGAAGAAATTGCCAAATCTCCAAACAAGGTAAACTGGAATCACTTCGGCAAAAAGTGGGATAACTTCTTCATCATAACTCCTATCATATTGTTTCAACTTTAGGGTGATTATCCACTGATTTATGAGTCCAAATCAAACTTCTTACATCTTGATTCATTCTGGTTTGATTACAGTCAAGAAGAAATTGCGAATTCTTCAAACAGGGTAAATTGGAATCACTTCGGCTAAAAGTGGGATAACTTCTTCATCATAACTCCTATGAGATTAATTCAACTTCAGGGAGACTATCCACTGATTTTTGAGTCCAAATCAAGGTTCTTGAATCTTGATTCATTCTGGTTTGATTAGAATCAAGAAGAAATTGCCAAAATTCAAAACAGGGTAAACTGGAATCACTTCGGTTTAAAGTGGGATAACTTCGTCATCATAACTCCTATGATATCAGTTCAACTTCAGGGTGATTATCCACTGATTTATGAGTCCAAATCAAGCTGCTTATTTCGTGATTCATTCTGGTTTGATTATAGTCAAGAAGAAATTGCCAAATCTCCAAACAGGATAAACTGAAATCACTTCAGTTAAAAGTGGGATAACTTCTTCATCATAACTCCTATGATATTCTTTCAACTTCAGGGTGATTATCCATGTATTTATGAGTCGAAATCAAACTTCTTACATCTTGATTCATTATGGTTTGATTATAATCAAGAAGAATTTGTCAAATCTTCAAACATGGTAAACTAGAATCATTTCGGTTAAAAGTGGGATAACTTCTGCATCATATCTCCAAATCTTGATTCATTCTGGTTTGATTGGAATCAAGAAGAAATTGCCAAACCTCCAAACAGGGTAAACTGGAACCACTTCGGTTTAAAGTGGGATAACTTCGTCATCATAACTCCTATGATATCAGTTCGACTTCAGGGTGATTATCCACTGATTTATGAGTCCAAATCAAGCTTCTTATTTCGTGATTCTTTTTGGTTAGATTATAATTAAAAAGAAATTACCAAATCTCCAAACAGGGTAAACTAGAATCAATCGGTTAAAAGTGGGATAACTTTATCTTCATCATAACTCCTATGATATTGTTTCAACTTCAGGATATTTATCCACTAATTTATGAGTCCAAATCAAGCTTCTTACATCTTTATTCATTCTGGTTTGATTATAATCAAGAAGAAATTGATAAATCTCCAAACAGGGTAAACAGGAATTACTTCGGCTAAAAGTGAGATAACTTTTTCATCATAACTCCTATGATATTGATTCAACTTCAGGGGGATTATCCATTGATTTTTGAGTCCAAATCAAGCTTCTTGAATCTCTATTCATTCTGGTTTGATTAGAATCAAGAAGAATTTGCCAAACCTCCAAACAGGGTAAACTGGAATCACTTCGGTTAAAAGTTTGATAACTTCTTCATCATAAATCCTATGATATTGGTTCTAATTCAGGGTGATTATCCACTGATATATGACTCCAAATAATTCTCCTTAAATCTTGATTCATTTTTTTTTGATTAGAATCAACAAGAAATTGCAAAATCTCCAAACATGGTAAACTGGAATCACATCGGTTATAAGTGGGATAACTTCTTCATCATAAATCCTATGATATTGATTCAACTTCAGGGTGATTATCCACTGATTTATGAGTCTAAATAAAACTTCTTACATCTTGATTCATTCTGGTTTGATTAGAATCAAGAAGAAATTACCAAATCTCCAAACAAGGTCAACTGGAATCACTTTGGTTAAAAGTTGGATAACTTCTTCATCATAACTCCTATGATATTGGTTAAAATTCAGGATGATTGTCCACTGATATATGAGTCCAAAGAAAGCTTCTTACATCTTTATTCATTCTTGTTTGATTAGAATCAAGAAGAAATTGCCAAATCTCCTAACAGGATAAACTGGAATCACTTCGGTTAAAAGTGGGTTAACTTCTTCATCATAACTCCTATGATATTGTTTCAACTTCAGGGTGATTATTCACTGATTTATGAGTCTAAATCAAGCTTCTTACATCGTGATTCATTCTGGTTTGATTAGAATTAAAAAGAAATTGCAAAATCACCAAATAGAGTAAACTGGAATCACTTCGGTTAAAAATGGGATAACTTCTTCATCATAACTCCTATGATATTGATTCAACTTTAGGGTTATTATCCATTTATTTTTGATTCCAAATAAATCTTCTTGAATCTTAATTCATTCTGGTTTGATTAGAATCAAGAAGAAATAGCCAAACCTCCAAACATGGTAAACCGGAATCACTTTGGTGAAAAGTAGGATAACTTCTTCATCATAACTCCTATGATATTGATTCAACTTCAGGGTTATTATTCAGTGATTTATGATTCTAAATCAAGCTTCTTAAATCGTGAATCAATCTGGTCTGATTAGAATCAAGAAGAAATTGCCAAATCTACAAACAAGATAAACTGGATCACTTTGGTTAACAGTGGGATCACTTTTTCATCATAACTCCTATGATATTGGTTCTACTTCAGGGTGATTATCCACTGATATATGAGTCCAAATAAAGCTCTTTCTGAAGTTGAATCAATTTCATAGGAGTTATGATGAAGAAGTTATCCCACTTTTAACCGAAGTGATTACAGTTTATCCTGTTTGGAGATTAAGCAATTTCTTCTTGATTCTAATCAAACTAGAATGAATGAAGATATAAAAATATTTATTCGGACTCATATATCAGTGGATAATCACCCTAAAGTTGAACTAACATCATAGGAGTTATGATGAAGAAGTTATCCCACTTTTAACCGAAGTCATTCCAGTTTACCCTGTTTAAAGATTTGGCAATTCTTGATTCTAATCAAAAAAATGAACCAAGATGTAAGAAGCTTTATTTGGACTCATAAACCAGTGGATAACCACCCTGAATTTGAATCAATATCATCAGAGTTATGATAAAGAAGTTATCCCACTTTTAACCGAAATGATTCTAGTTTACCCTGTTTAGAGATTTGACAATTTCTTCTTGATTCCAGTCAAAACATAATGAATAACGATGTAAGAAGATTTATTTGGAGTTATAAATCAGTGGATATTCACCCTGAAGTTGAATCAATATCATTGGAGTTATGATGAAGAAGTTATCCCACTTTTAAACGAAGTTATTCCAGTTTACTTTTTTGGAGATTTAGCCATTTCTTCTTGATTCTAATCAAACCAGAATGAATCAAGATGTAATATGCTTGATTTTGACTCATAAATCAGTGGAGAATCACCCTGAAGTTGAATCAATATCATAGGAGTTATGATGAAGAAGTTATCCCACTTTTAACAGAAGTGATTCCAGTTTACCATGTTTGGAGATTTGGCAATTTCTTCTTGATTCTAATCAAACCATAATGAAACACGATGTAAGAAGCTTTATTTGGAATCATAAATCAGTGAATAATCACCCTGAAGTATAACCAATATTATAGGAGTTATGATGAAGAAGTTATCCCACTTTTAACCGAAGTGTTTCCAATTTACCATGTTTGGAGATTTGGCAATTTTTTTCTTGATTCTAATCAGACCAATTCGATTCACGATTTAAGAAGCTTTATTTGGAATCATAAATCACTGTAGACTCACCCTGAAGTTGAATCAATATCATAGGAGTTATGATGAAGAAGTTTTCCCACTTTTAACCGAAGTGATTCCAGTTTACCATGTTTGGAGGTTTGACAATTTCTTCTTGATTCTAATCAAACCAGAATGAATCAAGTTTCAAGAAGCTTGATTTGGACTAAAAAATCAATGGACAATCACCCTGAAGTTTAACCAATATCATAGGAGTTATGATGAAGAAGTTATCCCACTTTTAGCCGAAGTGATTCAAGTTTACCCTTTTTGGAGATTTGGCAATTTCTTGTTAATTATAATCAAACCAGAATGAATCAAGATGTAAGAAGATTGATTTGGACGCATAAATCAGTGGATAATCACCCTGAAGTTGAAACAATATTATAGGAGTTATGATGAAAAAGTTATCCCACTTTTAACCGAAGTGATTCCAGTTTACACTGTTTGGAGATTTAGCAATTTCTTCTTAATTATAATCAAAACAGAATGAATCACGATGCAAGAAGCTTTATTTGGACTCATAAATTAGAGGATAATCACCCTGAAGTTGAATCAATATCATATAAAGTTATGATGAAGAAGTTATCCCACTTTTAACCGAAGTGATTCCAGTTTATCATGTTTGGAGATTTGGCAATTTCTTCTTGATTATAATCAAACCGGAATGAATAAAGATTTAAGAAGTTTTATTTGGACTCATAAATCAGTGGATAATCACCCTGAATTTGAATCAATATCATAGGAGTTATGATGAAGAAGTTATCCCACTTTTAACCGATGTGATTCCAGTTTACCATGTTTGGAGATTTGGCAATTTCTTCTTGATTCTAATCAAACAAAAATGAATCAAGATTTAAGGAGCTTTATTTGGACTTATATATAAGTGGATAATCACCCTGAAGTAGAACCAACATCATAGGAGTTATGATGAAGAAGTTATCCCACTGTTAACCGAAGTGATTCTAGTTTACCCAGTTTGGAGAATTGGCAATTTCTTCTTGATTATAATCAGACCAGATTGATTCACGATTTAAGAATATTGATTTAGAATCATAAATCACTGTAGAATCACCCTGAAGTTGAATCAATATCATACGAGTTATGATGAATAAGTTATCCCACTTTTAACCGAAGTGATTCCAGTTTACCATGTTTGGAGGTTTGGAAATTTCTTCTTGATTCTAATCAAACCAGAATGAATCAAGATGTAAGAAGTTTTATTTTGACTCATAAATCAGTGAATAATCACCCTGAAGTTGAAACAATATCATAGGAGTTATGATGAAGAAGTTATCCCGCTTTTAACCGAAGTGATTCCAGTTTATCATGTTTGAAGATTTGGCAATTTCTTCTTGATTCTAATCAAACAATAAGGAATAATGATGTAAGAAGCTTTATTTGGACTCATATATCAGTGGACAATCACCTTGAAGTTTAACCAATATCATAGAAGTTATGATGAAGAAGTTATCCCACCTTTAACCGAAGTGATTCCAGTTTACCCTGTTTGAGATTTGGAAATTTCTTCTAGATTCTAATCAAACCAGAGTGAATCACGATGTAAGAAGTTTTATTTGGACTAATAATTCAGTGGATAATCACCCTGAAGTTGAAACAATATCATAAGAGTTATGATGAAGAAGTTATCCCATTTTTAACCTAAGTGATTTCAGTTTACCCTGTTTGGAGATTTGACAATTTCTTCTTTATTCTAATCAGAACATATTGATTCACGATTTAAGAACCTTGATTTGGAATCATAAATCACTGGAGAATCATCCTGAAGTTGAATCAATATCATAGGAGTTATGATTAAGAAGTTATCCCACTTTTAACCGAAGTTATTCCATTTTACCATGTTTGGAGGTTTGGCAATTTCTTCATGATTCTAATAAAAATAGAATGAATCAAGATGTAAGAAGTTTTATTTTGACTCATAAATAAGTGAATAATCACCCTGAAGTTGAAACAATATCATAGGAGTTATGATGAAGAAGTTATCCTGCATTTAACCGAAGTGATTCCAGTTTATCATGTTTGAAGATTTGACAATTTCTTCTTGATTCTAATCAAACAAGAATGAATAAAGATTTAAGAAGATTTATTTGGACTCATATATCAGTGGAAAATCACCCTGAAGTTTAACCAATATCATAGGAGTTATGATGAAGAAGTTATCCCACTTTTAACCGAAGTGATTCCAGTTTACCCTGTTTGAGATTTGACAATTTCATCTTGATTCTAATCAAACCAGAATGAATCAAGATGTAAGAAGTTTGATTTGGACACATAAATCAGTGGATAATCACTAAGAAGTTGAAACAATATCATAGGAGTTATGATGAAGAAGTTATCCCAATTTTAACCTAAGTGATTCCAGTTTACCATGTTTGGAGATTTGAAAATTTCTTCTTGATTCTAATCAGAACATATTGATTCACGATTTAAGAACCTTGATTTGGAATCATAAATCACTGGAGAATCATCCTAAAGTTGAATCAATATCATAGGAGTTATGATGAAGAAGTTATCCCACTTTTAGCCGAAGTGATTCCAGTTTACCCTGTTTGGAGATTTGGCAATTTATTCTTGATATAATCAAACCAGAATGAATCAAGATTTAAGAAGCTTAATTTGTACTCATAAATCAGTGAAGAATCACCCTGAACTTAAATAAATATCATAGGAGTTATTCAATGATTTATGAGTCCAAATCAAGCTTCTTACATGTTGATACATTCTGGTTTAATTAGAATTAAGAAGAAATTGCCAAACCTTGAAACAATGTAAACTGGAATCACTTCGGCTAAAGGTGGGATAACTTCTTCATCATAATTCCTATGATATTGATTCAATTTCAGGGTGACTATCCACTGATTTATGAGTCCGTATAAAGATTCTTACATCGTGTTTCATTATGGTTTTATTAAAATCAAGAAGAAATTGCCAAATCTCCAAACATGGTAAACTGGAATCACTTCGGTTAAAAGTGGGATAACTTCTTCATCATAACTCCGATGATATTGATTCAACTTTAGGGTGGTTATCCACTGTTTTATGAGTACAAATCAAGCTTCTTGTATCTTGATTCATTCTGGTTTGATTAGAATCAAGAAAAATTGTCCTATCTCCAAACAGGATAAATTGGAAATACTTCGGTTAAAAGTGGGATAGCTTCTTCATCATAACTCCTATGATATTGATTCAACTTCAGGGTGATTACCCACTGATTAATGAGTCCAAATCAAGTATATTACGTCTTTATTCATTCTGTTTTGATTAGAATCAAGAAGAAATTGCTAAATCTCCAAACAGAGTAAACTGGAATTACTTCGTTTAAAACTGGTATAACTTCTTCATCATAACTCCTATGATATCGGTTCAACTTCAGGGTGATTATCCTCTGATTTAAGAGTCCAAATCAATCTTCTTACATCTTGATTCATTCTGTTTTGATTAGAATCAAGAAGAAATTTCCAAATCTCCAAATACTGTAAAATGGAATCACTTCGGCTAAAAGTGGGATAACTTCTTCATCATAACTGTTATGATATTGATTCCATTTCAGGGTGATTATCCATTTATTTTTAGTCCAAATCAAGCTTCTTTAATCTTGATTCATTCTGGTTTGATTAGAATCTATAAGAAATTGCCAAACCTCCAAACATAGTAAACTGGAATCACTTCGGTTAAAAGTGGGATAACTTCTTCATCATAACTCCTATGATATTGATTCAACTTCAGGGTGATTCTACAGTGATTTATGATTCCAAATAAATCTTCTTAAATCGTGAATAAATTCTGTTCTGATTAGAATCAAGAAGAAAATGCCAAATCTCCAAATAGGGTAAACTAGAATCATTTCGGTTAAAAGTGGGATAACTTCTTCATCATAATTCATATGATATTGATTCAACTTCAGTGTGATTCTCAACTAATTTATGAGTCCAAAATAAAAATTCTTGCATCGTGATTAATTATGGTTTCATTAGACTTAAGAAGAAATTGCCAAATCTCCAAACAGGGTAAACTGGAATCACTTCGGTTAAAAGTGGATAATTTCTTCATCATAACTTTTATGATATTAATTCAAATTCAGGGTGAATATCCACTGATTTATGACTCCAAATCAAGATTCTTACATCTTTGATTCATTCTGGTTTATTATAATTCAAGAAGAATTGCAAATCTCCAAACATATTAAACTGGAATCACTTCGGTTAAAAGTGAGGATAACTTCTTGATCATAATCCTATGATATTGATTAACTTCAGGGTGATTCTCCACTGATTTATGAGTCAATTCAAGGTTCTTACATCTTGAATTCATTTGGATTGATTAGAATCAAGAAGAAATTGCCAAACCTCCAAACATTGGTAAACTGGGAATCAATTCGGTAAAAGTGGGAATAACTTCTTTATCATAACTCCTATTGATATGAATTTAACTTCAGGGTGATTCTACAGTGATTTCATGATTTCCAAATCAAGTTTTTAGATTCGTGAATCAATCTGGTTGATTAGAATGAAAAGAATGACAATTTCCAGAACAAGGTAAATGGAATAACTTCGGTAAAATTTGGGATAAACTTTCTCATCATAAAACTCCTATGAATTGATTTCAACCTTCAGGGTGATTATCCATTGATTTTAGAGTCCCAAATCAAGATTCTCTGACATCGTGTTTCATTATGGTGTTGATTAGAATCAAGAAGAAATTGCCAAACCTCCAAACATGGTAAACTGGGAATCACGTGCGGTTAAAAGGGGGATAACTCTTCATCATAATTCCGATGAGAATGATTTCAACTTTAGGGTGGTATCTACAGTATTGTATGAGTACAAATCAAGATTCTTGAATCTGTGATTCAATTCTGGTTTGATTGGAATCAAGAAGAAATTGCCATACCTCCAAACCAAGGTAAACTGGAATCTACTTCTGTTAAAAGTGGGATAACTACTTCATGCATAACTCCTATGAATAGTTATTCCATTCCAAGGGTGATGTATCCACTGATTTATGAGTTCAATCAAGTATATTACGGTCTTTATTCATTTTTTTTTTTTGATTAGACTTCAAGAAGAAATTCTAAATCTCCAAACAGGTAACTGGAATCACTTCGTTAAAAGTGGGATAACTTTCTTCATCATAACTCCTATGATATTGATTCAACTTTAGGGTGGTTATCCAGATTTATGAGTCCAAAAATCAAGCTTCTTTTCATCTTTATTATTTTCTGGTTTGAATTAGGTCAAGAAGAAATTGCCATATCTTCAAACAGGGTAAACTGAATACTTCGGTTAAAAGTGGATAAATTCTTATCTAACTCCTTATTATATTGATTCCAATTCAGGGTGTATATCCACTGATATATGAGTCCAAATAAATCTTCTCAAATCTTGATTCATTCATTTTTGATTAGAATCAAGAATCAATTACCAAATCTTTAAACATGGTAAACTGGAATCACTACGGTTAAAAGTGGGATAACTTCTTCATCATAACTCCTATGAAATTGATTCAACTTCATGGTGGTTATTCACTGATTTATGAGTCCAAATCAAGCTTCTTACATCTTGATACATTCTGGTTTGATTAGAATTAAGAAAAATTGCCAAACCTCAAAACAATGTAAACTGGAATCACTTCGGCTAAAGGTGGGATAACTTCTTCATCATAACTCCTATGATATTGATTAAACTTCAGGGTGACTATCCACTGATTTATGAGTCCATATAAAGATTCTTACATCGTGTTTCATTATGGTTTGATTAGAATCAAGAAGAAATTGCCAAATCTCCAAAAAGGGTAAACTGGAATTACTTCGTTTAAAAGTGGGATAACTTCTTCATCATAACTCCTATGATATCGGTTCAACTTCTGGGTGATTATCCACTGATTTATGAGTCCAAGTCAATATTCTTACATCTTGATTCATTCTGTTTTGATTAGAATCAAGAAGAAATTTCCAAATCTCCAAATAGGGTAAAATGGAATCATTTCGGCTAAAAGTGGGATAACTTCTTCATCATAACTCCTATGATATTGATTCAACTTCAGGGTGATTATCCATTGATTTTTTAGTCCAAATCAAGCTTCTTTAATCTTGATTAATTCTGGTTTGATTAGAATCAAGAAGAAGTTGCCAAACCTCCCAAACATGGTAAACTGGAATAACTTCGGTTAAAAGTGGGCTAACTTCTTATCATAACTCCTATGATATTGATTCAACTTCAGGGTTATTCTACAGTGATTTATTATTCCAAGTCAAGCGTTTTAAATCGTGAATCAATCTGGTCTGATTAGAATCAAGAAGAAATTGCCAAATCTCCAAACATGATAAACTGGAATCACTTCTGTTAAAAGTGGGATAACTTCTTCATCATAACTCCTATGATATTGATTCAACTTGAGGGTGATTATCTTCTGATTTTTGAGTCCCAAAAAAGGTTCTTGAATCTTGATTCATTCTGGTTTGATTAGAATCAAGAATAAATTGCCAAATCTCCAAACATGGTAAATTGGAATCACTTCGGTTTAAAGTGGGATAACTTCGTCATCAAAACTCCTATGATATCTGGTCAACTTCAGGGTGATTATCAAATGATATATGAGTCCAAATCAAGCTTATTATTTCGTTATTCATTCTATTTTGATTAGAATCAAAAGAAATTGCCAAATCTCCAAACAGGGTAAATTGGAATCACTTCGGTTAAAAGTGGGATAACTTCTTCATCATAACTCCTATGAAATGGATTCAACTTCAGGGTGGTTATCTACTGATTTATGATTAAAAAACAAGATTCTTATATCTTCATACATTCTGGTTTGATTAGAATCAAGAAGAAATTGCCAAACCTCCAAACAGTGTAAACTGGAATCACATCGGCTAAAGGTGGGATAAGTTCTTCATCATAACTCCTATAATATTGATTCAACTACAGGGTGACTATCCACTGATTTATGATTCCATATAAAGATTCTTACAACGTGTTTCATTATGGTTTGATTAGAATCAAGAAGAAATTGCCAAATCTCCAAACATGGTAAACTGTAATCACTTCGGTTAAAAGTGGGATAACTCTGATGATATTGATTCAACTTTAGGGTGGTTATCCAATGATTTATGAGTCCAAATCAAGCTTCTTTCATTTTATTCATTCTGGTTTGATTAGAATCAAGAAGAAATTGCCATATCTTCAAACAGGGTAAACTGGGATTACTTCGGTTAAAAGTGGGATAAATTCTTCATTATAACTCCTATGATATTGATTCCACTTCAGGGTGATTATCCACTGATATATGAGTCCAAATAAAGCTTCTTACATCGTGTTTCATAATGTTTTGAGTATAATCAAGAAGAAATTGCTAAATCTCCAAACAGGGTGAACTGGAATCACTTTGGTTAAAAGTGGGATAGCTTCTTCATCATTACTCCTATGAAATTGATTCAACATCAGGGTGGTTATACACTGATTTTTGAGTCCAAATCAAGCTTCTTACATCTTGATTCATTCTGGTTTGATTAGAATCAAGAAGAAATTAAAAATCTCCAAAAATGGTAAACTGGAATTACTTCGTTTAAAAGTGGGATAACTTCTTCATCATAACTCCTATGATATCGGTTCAACTTCTGGGTGATTATCCACTGATTTATGAGTCCAAATCAATATTCTTACATCTTGATTCATTCTGTTTTGATTAGAATCAAGAAGAAATTTCCAAATCTCCAAATAGGGTAAAATGGAATCACTTCGGCTAAAAGTGGGATTACTTCTTCATCATAACTCTTATGATATTGATTCAACTTCAGGGTGATTATCCATTGAGTTTTTTAGTCCAAATCAAGCTTCTTTAATCTTATTTATTATTCTTTGATTAGAATCAAGAAGAAATTGCCAAACCTCCAAACATGATAAACTGGAATAACTTCGGTTAAAAGTGGGATAACTTCTTCATCATAACTCCTATGATATTGATTCAACTTCAGGGTTATTCTACAGTGATTTATTATTCCAAATCAAGCGTTTTAAATCGTGAATCAATCTGGTCTGATTAGAATCAAGAAGAAATTGCCAAATCTCCAAACATGATAAACTAGAATCACTTCGGTTAAAAGTGGGATAACTTCTTCATCATAACTCCTATGATATTGATTCAACTTGAGGGTGATTATCTTCTGATTTTTGAGTCCCAAAAAAGGTTCTTGAATCTTGATTCATTCTGGTTTGATTAGAATCAAGAATAAATTGCCAAACCTCCAAACAGGATAAATTGGAATCACTTCGGTTAAAAGTGGGATAACTTCGTCATCAATTCTCCTATGATATCGGTTCAACTTCAGGGTGATTATCAAATGATATATGAGTCCAAATCAAGCTTATTATTTCGTGATTCTTTCTAGTTTGATTATAATCTAGAAGAAATTGCCAAATCTCCAAACAGGGTAAACTGGAATCACTTCGGTTAAAAGTGGGATAACTTCTTCATCATAACTCCTATGAAATGATTCAACTTGAGGGTGATTATATTCTGATTTTTGAGTCCCAAAAAAGGTTCTTGAATCTTGATTCATTCTGGTTTGATTAGAATCAAGAATAAATTGCCAAACTCCAAACATGGTAAATTGGAATCACTTCGGTTTAAAGTGGAATAACTTCGTCATCAAAACTCCTATGATATCTGGTCAACTTCAGGGTGATTATCAAATGATATATGAGTCCAAATCAAGCTTATTATTTCGTTATTCATTCTATTTTGATTAGAATCAAAAAGAAATTGCCAAATCTCCAAACAGGGTAAATTGGAATCACTTCGGTTAAAAGTGGGATAACTTCTTCATCATAACTCCTATGAAATGGATTCAACTTCAGGGTGGTTATCTACTGATTTATGATTAAAAACAAGATTCTTATAATCTTCATACATTCTGGTTTGATTAGAATCAAGAAGAAATTGCCAAACCTCCAAACAGTGTAAACTGGAATCACATCGGCTAAAGGTGGGATAAGTTCTTCATCATAACTCCTATAATATTGATACAACTTCAGGGTGACTATCCACTGATTTATGAGTCCATATAAAGATTCTTACATCTTGTTTCATTATGGTTTGATTAGAATCAAGAAGAAATTACCAAATCTCGAAACATGGTAAACTGGAATCACTTCGGTTAAAAGTGGGATAACTTCGTCATCAAAACTCCTATGATATCGGTTCAACTTCAGGGTGATTATCAAATGATATATGAGTCCAAATCAAGCTTATTATTTCGTGATTCTTTCTAGTTTGATTATAATCTAGAAGAAATTGCCAAATCTCCAAACAGGGTAAACTGGAATCACTTCGGTTAAAAGTGGGATAACTTCTTCATCATAACTCCTATGAAATTGATTCAACTTGAGGGTGATTATATTCTGATTTTTGAGTCCCAAAAAAGGTTCTTGAATCTTGATTCATTCTGGTTTGATTAGAATCAAGAATAAATTGCCAAACTCCAAACATGGTAAATTGGAATCACTTCGGTTTAAAGTGGAATAACTTCGTCATCAAAACTCCTATGATATCTGGTCAACTTCAGGGTGATTATCAAATGATATATGAGTCCAAATCAAGCTTATTATTTCGTTATTCATTCTATTTTGATTAGAATCAAAAAGAAATTGCCAAATCTCCAAACAGGGTAAATTGGAATCACTTCGGTTAAAAGTGGGATAACTTCTTCATCATAACTCCTATGAAATGGATTCAACTTCAGGGTGGTTATCTACTGATTTATGATTAAAAACAAGATTCTTATATCTTCATACATTCTGGTTTGATTAGAATCAAGAAGAAATTGCCAAACCTCCAAACAGTGTAAACTGGAATCACATCGGCTAAAGGTGGGATAAGTTCTTCATCATAACTCCTATAATATTGATACAACTTCAGGGTGACTATCCACTGATTTATGAGTCCATATAAAGATTCTTACATCTTGTTTCATTATGGTTTG
The DNA here is from genome assembly GCA_905132885.1 of Moricandia moricandioides. NCBI lineage: Eukaryota > Viridiplantae > Streptophyta > Magnoliopsida > Brassicales > Brassicaceae > Moricandia > Moricandia moricandioides. The sequence continues at coordinate 11,507 of CAJHQQ010004351.1, read as the reverse complement.
ATTAGAATCAAGAAGAAATTACCAAATCTCGAAACATGGTAAACTGGAATCACTTCGGTTAAAACTGGGATAACTCTGATGATATTGATTCAACTTTAGGGTGGTTATCCAATGATTTATGAGTCCAAATCAAACTTCTTTCATTTTATTCATTCTGGTTTGATTAGAATCAAGAAGAAATTGCCATATCTTCAAACAGGGTAAACTGGAATTACTTCGGTTAAAAGTGGGATAAATTCTTCATCATAACTCATATGATATTGATTCCACTTCCGGGTGATTATCCACTGATATATGAGTCCAAATAAAGCTTCTTACATCGTGTTTCATAATTTTTTGAGTATAATCAAAAAGAAATTGCTAAATCTCCAAACAGGGTGAACTGGAATCACTTTGGTTAAAAGTGGGATAGCTTCTTCATCATAACTCCTATGAAATTGATTCAACATCAGGGTGGTTATACACTTATTTTTGAGTCCAAATCAAGATTCTTACATCTTGATTCATTCTGGTTTGATTAGAATCAAGAAGAAATTAACAAATCTCCAAAAATGGTAAACTGGAATTACTTCGTTTAAAAGTGGGATAACTTCTTCATCATAACACCTATGATATCGGTTCAACTTCTGGGTGATTATCCACTGATTTATGAGTCCAAATAAATATTCTTACATCTTGATTCATTCTGTTTTGATTAGAATCAAGAAGAAATTTCCAAATCTCCAAATAGGGTAAAATGGAATCACTTCGGCTAAAAGTGGGATTACTTCTTCATCATAACTCATATGATATTGATTCAACTTCAGGGTGATTATCCATTGATTTTTTAGTCCAAATCAAGCTTCTTTAATCTTATTTCATTATGCTTTGATTAGAATCAAGAAGAAATTGCCAAACCTCCAAACATGATAAACTGGAATAACTTCGGTTAAAAGTGGGATAACTTCTTCATCATAACTTCTATGATATTGATTCAACTTCAGGGTTATTATACAATGATTTATTATTCCAAATCAAGCGTTTTGAATCGTGAATAAATCTGGTCTGATTAGAATCAAGAAGAAATTGCCAAATCTCCAAACATGATAAACCGGAATCACTTCGGTTAAAAGTGGGATAACTTCTTCATCATAACTCCTATGATATTGATTCAAGTTGAGGGTGATTATCTTCTGATTTTCGAGTCCCAAAAAAGGTTCTTGAATCTTGATTCATTCTGGTTTGATTAGAATCAAGAGTAAATTGCCAAACCTCTAAACAGGATAAATTGGAATCACTTCGGATTAAAGTGGGATAACTTCGTCATCAAAACTCCTATGATATCGGTTCAACTTCAGGGTGATTATCAAATGATATATGAGTACAAATCAAGCTTATTATTTCGTGATTCATTCTAGTTTGATTAGAATCTAGAAGAAATTGCCAAATCTCCAAACAGGGTAAACTGGAATCACTTCGGTTAAAAGTGGGATAACTTCTTCATCATAACTCCTATGAAATTGATTCAACTTGAGGGTGATTATCTTCTGATTTTTGAGTCCCAAAAAACGTTCTTGAATCTTGATTCATTCTGGTTTGATTAGAATCAAGAATAAATTGCCAAACCTCCAAACATGGTAAATTGGAATCACTTCGGTTTAAAGTGGGATAACTTTGTCATCAAAACTCCTATGATATCGGTTCAACTTCAGGGTGATTATCAAATGATATATGAGTCCAAATCAAGCTTATTATTTCGTGATTCATTCTAGTTTGATTAGAATCAAGAAGAAATTACCAAATCTCCAAACATGGTAAATTGGAATCACTTCGGTTAAAAGTGAGATAAGTTCTTCATCATAACTCCTATGAAATTGATTCAACTTCAGGGTGGTTATCGACTGATTTATGATTAAAAAACAAGATTCTTACTTCTTATTTATGGGTGATTATCCACTGATTTATGAGTCAAAATCAAACTTCTTATTTCGTGATTCATTCTGGTTTGATTAGAATTAAGAAGAAATTGTCAAACCTCCAAACAGTGTAAACTGGAATCACATCGGCTAAAGGTGGGATAAGTTCTTCATCATAACTCCTATGATATTGATTCAACTTTAAGGTGACTATCCACTGATTTATGAGTCCATATAAAAATTCTTAAATCGTGTTTCAATATTGTTTGATTAGAATCAAGAAGAAATTACCAAATCTCCAAACATGGTAAACTGGAATCACTTCGGTTAAAAGTGGGATAACTCTGATGATATTGATTCAACTTTAGGGTGGTTATCCAATGATTTATGAGACCAAATCAAGCTTCTTTCATCTTTATTCATTCTGATTTGATTAGAATCAAGAAGAAATTGCCATATCTTCAAACAGGGTAAACTGGAATTACTTCGGTTAAAAGTGGGATAAATTCTTCATCATAACTCCTATTATATTGATTCCACTTCAAGGTGATTATCCACTGATATATGAGTCCAAATAAAGCTTCTTACATCGTGTTTCATAATTTTTTGAGAATAATCAAGAAGAAATTGCTAAATCTCCAAACAGGGTGAACTGGAATGACTTTGGTTAAAAGTGGGATAGCTTCTTCATCATAACTCCTATGAAATTGATTCAATGTCATGGTGGTTATACACTGATTTTTGAGTCCAAATCAAGCTTCTTACATCTTGATTCATTCTGGTTTGATTAGAATCAAAAAGAAATTAAAAAATCTCCAAAAATGGCAAACTGGAATTACTTCGTTTAAAAGTGGGATAACTTCTTCATCATAACTCCTATGATATCGGTTCAACTTCTGGGTGATTATCCACTGATTTATGAGTGAAAATCAATATTCTTACATCTTGATTCATTCTGTTTTGATTAGAATCAAGAAGAAATTTCCAAATCTGCAAATACGGTAAAATGGAATCACATCGGCTAAAAGTGGGATAACTTCTTCATCATAACTCCTATGATATTGATTCAACTCCAGGGTGATTATCCATTGATTTTTTTAGTCCAAATCAAGCTTCTTTAATCTTGATTCATTCTTCTTTGATTAGAATCAAGAAGAAATTGTCAAACCTCCAAACATGATAAACTGGAATAACTTCGGTTAAAAGTGGGATAACTTCTTCATCATAACTACTATGATATTGATTCAACTTCAGGGTTATTCTACAGTGATTTATTATTCCAAATCAAGAGTTTTAAATCGTGAATCAATCTGGTCTGATTAGAATCAAGAAAAAATTGCCAAATCTCCAAACATGATAAACTGGAATCACTTCGGTTAAAAGTGGGATAACTTCTTCATCATAACTCCTATGATATTGATTCAAGTTGAGGGTGATTATCTTCTGATTTTCGAGTCCCAAAAAAGGTTCTTGAATCTTGATTCATTCTGGTTTGATTAGAATCAAGAATATATTGCCAAACCTCTAAACAGGATAAATTGGAATCACTTCGGATTAAAGTGGGATAACTTCGTCATCAAAACTCCTATGATATCGGTTCAACTTCAGGGTGATTATCAAATGATATATGAGTCCAAATCAAGCTTATTATTTCGTGATTCATTCTAGTTTGATTAGAATCTAGAAGAAATTGCCAAATCTCCAAACAGGGTAAACTGGAATCACTTCGGTTAAAAGTGGGATAACTTCTTCATCATAACTCCTATGAAATTGATTCAACTTGAGGGTGATTATCTTCTGATTTATGAGTCCAAAAAAGGGTTCTTGAATCTTGATTCATTCTGGTTTGATTAGAATCAAGAATAAATTGCCAAACCTCCAAACATGGTAAATTGGAATCACTTCCGTTTAAAGTGGGATAACTTTGTCATCAAAACTCCTATGATATCGGTTCAACTTCAGGGTGATTATCAAATGATATATGAGTCCAAATCAAGCTTATTATTTCGTGATTCATTCTAGTTTGATTAGAATCAAGAAGAAATTGCCAAATCTCCAAACATGGTAAATTGGAATCACTTCGGTTAAAAGTGAGATAACTTCTTCATCATAACTTCTATGAAATTGATTCAACTTCAGGGTGGTTATCGACTGATTTATGATTAAAAAACAAGATTCTTACATCTTGATACATTCTGGTTTGATTAGAATCAAGAAGAAATTGCCAAACCTCCAAACAGTGTAAACTGGAATCACATCGGCTAAAGGTGGGATAAGTTCTTCATCATAACTCCTATGATATTGATTCAACTTTAGGGTGACTATCCACTGATTTATGAGTGCATATTAAAATTCTTAAATCGTGTTTCATTATGGTTTGATTGGAATCAAGAAGAAATTACCAAATCTCCAAACATGGTAAACTGGAATCACTTCGGTTAAAAGTGGGATAACTCTGATGATATTGATTCAACTTTAGGGTGGTTATCCAATGATTTATGAGTCCAAATCAAGCTTCTTTCATCTTTATTCATTCTGATTTGATTAGAATCAAGAAGAAATTGCCATATCTTCAAAAAGGGTAAACTGGAATTACTTCGGTTAAAAGTGGGATAAATTCTTCATCATAACTCCTATTATATTGATTCCACTTCAGGGTGATTATCCACTGATATATGAGTCCAAATAAAGCTTCTTACATCGTGTTTCATAATTTTTTGAGTATAATCAAGAAGAAATTGCTAAATCTCCAAACAGGGTGAACTGGAATCACTTTGGTTAAAAGTGGGATAGCTTCTTCATCATAACTCCTATGAAATTGATTCAACGTCAGGGTGGTTATACACTGATTTTTGAGTCCAAATCAAGCTTCTTACATCTTGATTCATTCTGGTTTGATTAGAATCAAGAAGAAATTAAAAAATCTCCAAAAATGGTAAACTGGAATTACTTCGTTTAAAAGTGGGATAACTTCTTCATCATAACTCCTATGATATCGGTTCAACTTCTGGGTGATTATCCACTGATTTATGAGTGCAAATCAATATTCTTACATCTTGATTCATTCTGTTTTGATTAGAATCAAGAAGAAATTTCCAAATCTCCAAATAGGGTAAAATGGAATCACTTCGGCTAAAAGTGGGATAACTTCTTCATCATAACTCCTATGATATTGATTCAACTTCAGGGTGATTATCCATTGATTTTTTTAGTCCAAATCAAGCTTCTTTAATCTTGATTCATTCTGCTTTGATTAGAATCAAGAAGAAATTGCCAAACCTCCAAACATGATAAACTGGAATAACTTCGGTTAAAAGTGGGATAACTTCTTCATCATAACTCCTATGATATTGATTCAACTTCAGGGTTATTCTACAGTGATTTATTATTCCAAATCAAGAGTTTTAAATCGTGAATCAATCTGGTCTGATTAGAATCAAGAAGAAATTGCCAATTCTCCAAACATGATAAACTGGAATCACTTCGGTTAAAAGTGGGATAACTTCTTCATCATAACTCCTATGATATTGATTCAACTTGAGGGTGATTATCTTCTGATTTTTGAGTCCCAAAAAAGGTTCTTGAATCTTGATTCATTCTGGTTTGATTAGAATCAAGAATAAATTGCCAAACCTCCAAACAGGGTAAATTGGAATCACTTCGGATTAAAGTGGGATAACTTCGTCATCAAAACTCCTATGATATCGGTTCAACTTCAGGGTGATTATCAAATGATATATGAGTCCAAATCAAGCTTATTATTTCGTGATTCATTCTAGTTTGATTAGAATCAAGAAGAAATTGCCAAATCTCCAAACAGGGTAAATTGGAATCACTTCGGTTAAAAGTGGGATAACTTCTTCATCATAACTCCTATGAAATTGATTCAACTTCAGGGTGGTTATCGACTGATTTATGATTAAAAAACAAGATTCTTACATCTTGATACATTCTGGTTTGATTAGAATCAAGAAGAAATTGCCAAACTTCCAAACAGTGTAAACTGGAATCACATCGGCTAAAGGTGGGATAAGTTCTTCATCATAACTCCTATGATATTGATTCAACTTCAGGGTGACTATCCACTGATTTATGAGTCCATATAAAGATTCTTAGATCGTGTTTCATTATGGTTTGATTAGAATCAAGAAGAAATTTCCAAATCTTTAAACATGGTAAACTGGAATCACTTCGGTTAAAAGTGGGATAACTCTGATGATATTGATTCAACTTTAGGGTGGTTATCCAATGATTTATGAGTCCAAATCAAGCTTCTTTCATCTTTATTCATTCTGATTTGATTAGAATCAAGAAGAAATTGCCATATCTTCAAACAGGGTAAACTGGAATTACTTCGGTTAAAAGTGGGATAAATTCTTCATCATAACTCCTATTATATTGATTCCAATTCAGGGTGATTATCCACTGATATATGAGTCCAAATAAAGCTTCTTACATCGTGTTTCATAATTTTTTGAGTATAATCAAGAAGAAATTGCTAAATCTCCAAACAGGGTGAACTGGAATCACTTTGGTTAAAAGTGGGATAGCTTCTTCATCATAACTCCTATGAAATTGATTCAACGTCAGGGTGGTTATACACTGATTTTTGAGTCCAAATCAAGCTTCTTACATCTTGATTCATTCTGGTTTGATTAGAATCAAGAAGAAATTAAAAAATCTCCAAAAATGGTAAACTGGAATTACTTCGTTTAAAAGTGGGATAACTTCTTCATCATAACTCCTATGATATCGGTTCAACTTCTGGGTGATTATCCACTGATTTATGAGTGCAAATCAATATTCTTACATCTTGATTCATTCTGTTTTGATTAGAATCAAGAAGAAATTTCCAAATCTCCAAATAGGGTAAAATGGAATCACTTCGGCTAAAAGTGGGATAACTTCTTCATCATAACTCCTATGATATTGATTCAACTTCAGGGTGATTATCCATTGATTTTTTAGTCCAAATCAAGCTTCTTTAATCTTGATTCATTATGCTTTGATTAGAATCAAGAAGAAATTGCCAAACCTCCAAACATGATAAACTGGAATAACTTCGGTTAAAAGTGGGATAACTTCTTCATCATAACTCCTATGATATTGATTCAACTTCAGGGTTATTCTACAGTGATTTATTATTCCAAATCAAGAGTTTTAAATCGTGAATCAATCTGGTCTGATTAGATTCAAGAAGTAATTGCCAAATCTCCAAACATGACAAACTGGAATCACTTCGGTTAAAAGTGGGATAACTTCTTCATCATAACTCCTATGATATTGATTCAACTTGAGGGTGATTATCTTCTGATTTTTGAGTCCCAAAAAAGGTTCTTGAATCTTGATTCATTCTGGTTTGATTAGAATCAAGAATAAATTGCCAAACCTCCAAACAGGGTAAATTGGAATCACTTCGGATTAAAGTGGGATAACTTCGTCATCAAAACTCCTATGATATCGGTTCAACTTCAGGGTGATTATCAAATGATATATGAGTCCAAATCAAGCTTATTATTTCGTGATTCATTCTAGTTTGATTAGAATCTAGAAGAAATTGCCAAATCTCAAAACAGGGTAAACTGGAATCACTTCGGTTAAAAGTGGGATAACTTCTTCATCATAACTCCTATGAAATTGATTCAACTTGAGGGTGATTATCTTCTGATTTTTGAGTCCAAAAAAAGGTTCTTGAATCTTGATTCATTCTGGTTTGATTAGAATCAAGAATAAATTGCCAAACATCCAAACATGGTAAATTGGAATCACTTCGGTTTAAAGTGGGATAACTTCGTCATCAAAACTCCTATGATATCGGTTCAACTTCAGGGTGATTATCAAATGATATATGAGTCCAATTCAAGCTTATTATTTCGTGATTCATTCTAGTTTGATTAGAATCAAGAAGAAATTGCCAAATCTCCAAACATGGTAAATTGGAATCACTTCGGTTAAAAGTGGGATAACTTCTTCATCATAACTCCTATGAAATTGATTCAACTTCAGGGGTGGTTATCGACTGATTTATGATTAAAAAACAAGATTCTTACATCTTGATACATTCTGGTTTGATTAGAATCAAGAAGAAATTGCCAAACTTCCAAACAGTGTAAACTGGAATCACATCGGCTAAAGGTGGGATAAGTTCTTCATCATAACTCCTATGATATTGATTCAACTTCAGGGTGACTATCCACTGATTTATGAGTCCATATAAGATTCTTACATCGTGTTTCATTATGGTTTGATTAGAATCAAGAAGAAATTTCCAAATCTCCAAACATGGTAAACTGGAATCACTTCGGTTAAAAGTGGGATAACTCTGATGATATTGATTCAACTTTAGGGTGGTTATCCAATGATTTATGAGTCCAAATCAAGCTTCTTTCATCTTTATTCTTTCTGGTTTGATTAGAATCAAGAAGAAGTTGCCATATCTTCAAACAGGGTAAACTGGAATTACTTCGGTTAAAAGTGGGATAAATTCTTCATCATAACTCCTATTATATTGATTCCACTTCAGGGTGATTATCCACTGATATATGAGTCCAAATAAAGCTTCTTACATCGTGTTTCATAATTTTTTGAGTATAATCAAGAAGAAATTGCTAAATCTCCAAACAGGGTGAACTGGAATCACTTTGGTTAAAAGTGGGATAGCTTCTTCATCATAACTCCTATGAAATTGATTCAACGTCAGGGTGGTTATACACTGATTTTTGAGTCCAAATCAAGCTTCTTACATCTTGATTCATTCTGGTTTGATTAGAATCAAGAAGAAATCAAAAAATCTCCAAAAATGGTAAACTGGAATTCTTTCGTTTAAAAGTGGGATAACTTCTTCATCATAACTCCTATGATATCAGTTCAACTTCTGTGTGATTATCCACTGATTTATGAGTGAAAATCAATATTCTTACATCTTGATTCATTCTGTTTTGATTAGAATCAAGAAGAAATTTCCAAATCTCCAAATAGGGTAAAATGGAATCACGTCGGCTAAAAGTGGGATAACTTCTTCATCATAACTCCTATGATATTGATTCAACTTCAGGGTGATTATCCATTGATTTTTTTAGTCCAAATCAAGCTTCTTTAATCTTGATTCATTCTGCTTTGATTAGAATCAAGAAGAAATTGCCAAACCTCCAAACATGATAAACTGGAATAACTTCGATTAAAAGTGGGATAACTTCTTCATCATAACTCCTATGATATTGATTCAACTTCAGGGTTATTCTACAGTGATTTATTATTCCAAATCAAGCGTTTTAAATCGTGAATCAATATGGTCTGATTATAATGAAGAAGAAATTGCCAAATCTCCAAACATGAAAAACTAGAATCACTTCGGTTAAAAGTGGGATAACTTCTTCATCATAACTCCTATGATATTGATTCAACTTGAGGGTGATTATCTTCTGATTTTTGAGTCCCAAAAAAGTTTCTTGAATCTTGATTAATTCTGGTTTGATTAGAATCAAGAATAAATTGCCAAACCTCCAAACAGGGTAAATTGGAATCACTTCGGATTAAAGTGGGATAACTTCGTCATCAATTCTCCTATGATATCGGTTCAACTTCAGGGTGATTATCAAATGATATATGAGTCCAAATCAAGCTTATTATTTCGTGATTCATTCTAGTTTGATTAGAATCTAGGAGAAATTGCCAAATCTCAAAATAGGGTAAACTGGGATCACTTCGGTTAAAAGTGGGATAACTTCTTCATCATAACTCCTATGAAAATGATTCAACTTGAGGATGATTATCTTCTGATTTTTGAGTCCAAAAAAAGGTTCTTGAATCTTGATTCATTCTGGTTTGATTAGAATCAAGAATAAATTGCCAAACCTCCAAACATGGTAAATTGGAATCACTTCGGTTTAAAGTGGGATAACTTCGTCATCAAAACTCCTATGATATCGGTTCAACTTCAGGGTGATTATCAAATGATATATGAGTCCAAATCAAGCTTATTATTTCGTGATTCATTATAGTTTGATTAGAATCTAGAAGAAATTGCCAAATCTCAAAATAGGGTAAACTGGGATCACTTCGGTTAAAAGTTGGATAACTTCTTCATCATAACTCCTATGAAATTGATTCAACTTGAGGATGATTATCTTCTGATTTTTGAGTCCAAAAAAGGTTCTTGAATCTTGATTCATTCTGGTTTGATTAGAATCAAGAATAAATTGCCAAACCTCCAAACATGGTAAATTGGAATCACTTCGGTTTAAAGTGGGATAACTTCGTCATCAAAACTCCTATGATATCGGTTCAACTTCAGGGTGATTATCAAATGATATATGAGTCCAAATCAAGCTTATTATTTCGTGATTCATTCTAGTTTGATTAGAATCAAGAAGAAATTGCCAAATCTCCAAACAGGGTAAATTGGAATCACTTCGGTTAAAAGTGGGATAACTTCTTCATCATAACTCCTATGTAATTGATTCAACTTCAGGGTGGTTATCGACTGATTTATGATTAAAAACAAGATTCTTACATCTTGATACATTCTGGTTTGATTAGAATCAAGAAGAAATTGCCAAACTTCCAAACAGTGTAAACTGGAATCACATCGGCTAAAGGTGGGATAAGTTCTTCATCATAACTCCTATGATATTGATTCAACTTCAGGGTGACTATCCAAACTGATTTATTGAGTTCCATATAAAGATTCATTTACATCGTGTTTTCATTATTGGTTTGATTAAATCAAGAAGAAATTTCCAAATCTCCAACATGGTAAAAACTGGGAATCACTTCGGTTAAAAGTGGGATAACTCTGATGATATTGAATCAAACTTAGGATGGTTATCCAATGTTTATGAAGTCCCAAATAAAGCTTCTTTCATCTTTATTCTTTCTGGTTTTGATTAGATTCAAGAACGAAGTTGCCATATCTCAAATAGGGTAAACTGGAATTACTTCGGTAAAAAGTGGGATAAAATTCTTCATCCATAACTCCTATTATATTTATTCCACTTAGGGTGATTACAAACTTATATATGAGTCCAAATAAAGCTTCTTATCATCGTTTTTCATAATTTTTTGAGTATAATCAAGAAGAAATTGCTAAATCTCCAAACAGTGTAAACTGGAATCACTTCGGCTAAAAGTGGGATAAGCTTCTTCATCATAACTCCTATGATATTGATTCAACTTCAGGGTGACTATCCACTGATTTATGAGTCCAAATCAAAGATTCTTACATCGTGATTTCATTATGGTTTGATTAGAATCAAGAAGAAATTACCAAAATCTCCAAAACATGGTAAACTGGAATCACTTCGGTTAAAAGTGGGATAACTCTTCATCATACTCTATGATATCGTTCAACTTTAGGGTGGTTATCCACATGATTTATGAGTCCAAATCAATATTCTTTACATCTTTATTCATTTCTGGTTTTGATTAGAATCAAGAAGAAATTGTCCAAATCTTCAAACAGGGTAAACTGGAATTACTTCGGTTAAAAGTGGGATAAACTTCTTCATCATAACTCCTATATATTGATTCCACTTCAGGGTGATTATCCACTGATATTATGAGTCCAAATAAAGCTTCTTACATCGTGTTTCATAATTTTTTGAGTATAATCAA